>CM070441.1:582287-587287 GCA_036324595.1 Champsocephalus gunnari
TCTGACTCAAGCGTGAACTCGTGGTGTCACTAACCGTATCAGTGTGTTGGAGTCGTAGCCCCTTTCCAGCGACTCCCTCTAGTTTAGCTCAGCCCGACTCAGCCGGTTGGTCCTGGCTCTAGAACCACGGTTTAGTCGGGCCAGAAAAAAGGTGAAAAAGTCGCCCAAAACTAGGCCGAGTGGAAACGCAACGAGAAACAGGCCCCGCACGGCTCGGCACGCTTAAAGCGAGCTCCCCGCTGCCGTGGAAACGCGCCATATGTGTGTATCAGTGTGTACCAGTGTGTACCAGTGTGTATCAGTGTGTATCAGTGTGTATCAGTGTGTATCAGTGTGTATCAGTGTGTACCAGTGTGTATCAGTGTACCAGTGTGTACCAGTGTATCAGTGTGTATCAGTACGCAGTATCAGTGTGTATCAGTGTGTATCAGTACCGCAGTATCAGTGTGTATCAGTACTGCAGTATGAGTGTGTATCAGTACTGCAGTTCAGTGTGTATCAGTCTGCAGTTCAGTGTGTATCAGTGTGTATTAGTACTGCAGTTCAGTGTGTATCAGTGTGTATTAGTACTGCAGTTCAGTGTGTATCAGTACTGCAGTTCAGTGTGTATCAGTGTGTATTAGTACTGCAGTTCAGTGTGTATCAGTACTGCAGTTCAGTGTGTATCAGTACTGCAGTTCAGTGTGTATCAGTACTGCAGTTCAGTGTGTATCAGTGTGTATTAGTACTGCAGTTCAGTGTGTATCAGTGTGTATTAGTACTGCAGTTCAGTGTGTATCAGTACTGCAGTTCAGTGTGTATCAGTACTGCAGTTCAGTGTGTATCAGTACTGCAGTTCAGTGTGTATCAGTACTGCAGTTCAGTGTGTATCAGTACCGCAGTTCAGTGTGTATCAGTGTGTATCAGTGTGTATCAGTGTGTATCAGTACCGCAGTATCAGTGTGTATCAGTACTGCAGTATGAGTGTGTATCAGTACTGCAGTTCAGTGTGTATCAGTACTGCAGTTCAGTGTGTATTAGTACTGCAGTTCAGTGTGTATCAGTACTGCAGTTCAGTGTGTATCAGTACTGCAGTTCAGTGTGTATCAGTACTGCAGTTCAGTGTGTATCAGTACTGCAGTTCAGTGTGTATCAGTACTGCAGTTCAGTGTGTATCAGTACTGCAGTTCAGTGTGTATAGCTGCATCAGTGTGTATTAGTACTGCAGTTCAGTGTGTATCAGTACTGCAGTTCAGTGTGTATCAGTACTGCAGTTCAGTGTGTATCAGTACTGCAGTTCAGTGTGTATTAGTACTGCAGTTCAGTGTGTATCAGTGTGTATTAGTACTGCAGTTCAGTGTGTATCAGTGTGTATTAGTACTGCAGTTCAGTGTGTATCAGTACTGCAGTTCAGTGTGTATCAGTACTGCAGTTCAGTGTGTATCAGTACTGCAGTTCAGTGTGTATCAGTACTGCAGTATGAGTGTGTATCAGTACTGCAGTTCAGTGTGTATCAGTACTGCAGTTCAGTGTGTATCAGTGTGTATCAGTGTGTATCAGTACCGCAGTATCAGTGTGTATCAGTGTGTATCAGTACCGCAGTATCAGTGTGTATCAGTGTGTATCAGTGTGTATCAGTACCGCAGTATCAGTGTGTATCAGTGTGTATCAGTGTGTATCAGTACCGCAGTATCAGTGTGTATCAGTGTGTATCAGTACCGCAGTATCAGTGTGTATCAGTGTGTATCAGTACTGCAGTTCAGTGTGTATCAGTACTGCAGTTCAGTGTGTATCAGTACTGCAGTTCAGTGTGTATTAGTACTGCAGTTCAGTGTGTATCAGTACTGCAGTTCAGTGTGTATCAGTACTGCAGTTCAGTGTGTATCAGTACTGCAGTTCAGTGTGTATCAGTACTGCAGTTCAGTGTGTATCAGTGTGTATTAGTACTGCAGTTCAGTGTGTATCAGTGTGTATTAGTACTGCAGTTCAGTGTGTATCAGTACTGCAGTTCAGTGTGTATCAGTACTGCAGTTCAGTGTGTATCAGTACTGCAGTTCAGTGTGTATCAGTGTGTATTAGTACTGCAGTTCAGTGTGTATCAGTGTGTATTAGTACTGCAGTTCAGTGTGTATCAGTACTGCAGTTCAGTGTGTATCAGTACTGCAGTTCAGTGTGTATCAGTACTGCAGTTCAGTGTGTATCAGTACTGCAGTATGAGTGTGTATCAGTACTGCAGTTCAGTGTGTATCAGTGTGTATCAGTACTGCAGTTCAGTGTGTATCAGTGTGTATCAGTACTGCAGTTCAGTGTGTATCAGTGTGTATCAGTACTGCAGTTCAGTGTGTATTAGTGTGTATCAGTACTGCAGTTCAGTGTGTATCAGTACTGCAGTTCAGTGTGTATCAGTACTGCAGTTCAGTGTGTATCAGTACTGCAGTATGAGTGTGTATCAGTACTGCAGTTCAGTGTGTATCAGTGTGTATCAGTACTGCAGTTCAGTGTGTATCAGTGTGTATCAGTACTGCAGTTCAGTGTGTATCAGTACTGCAGTTCAGTGTGTATCAGTACTGCAGTTCAGTGTGTATCAGTACTGCAGTTCAGTGTGTATCAGTACTGCAGTTCAGTGTGTATCAGTACTGCAGTTCAGTGTGTATCAGTACTGCAGTTCAGTGTGTATCAGTGTGTATTAGTACTGCAGTTCAGTGGTACTGACAGCACCCCCCTCTCCACAGGAGGTCCAGCTACGTGGTGACCACTAAGATCTACTGGGGGGGACAGTGAGTCATTAAGCAATAACACACATATCGATATATTGATATATATATAAATATATATTGATATATTGATATATATATAAATATATATTGATATATTGATATATATATAAATGTACTCGTGTGACGCGTCCGCAGGGCGGAGACGGAGCGAGGGTTGTCCCGGAAACACGTCATCGAAGGTAAGAGCGGCATTCACAGAACCTGGCACGATGTTCGGGAACATAAAACACTTCTGAATATATTCTCTCCGTGAAGAGTACGAAGTACTTGTACTGCAGTACACAGTACAAGTACTCTCTGTGAAGAGTACGAAGTACTTGTACTGCAGTACACAGTACAAGTACTCTCTGTGAAGAGGACGAAGTACTTATACTGCAGTACACAGTACAAGTACTCTCTGTGAAGAGTACGAAGTACTTATACTGCAGTACACAGTACAAGTACTCTCTGTGAAGAGTATGAAGTACTTATACTGCAGTACACAGTACAAGTACTCTCTGTGAAGAGTATGAAGTACTTATACTGCAGTACACAGTACAAGTACTCTCAGTGAAGAGTACGAAGTACTTATACTGCAGTACACAGTACAAGTACTCTCTGTGAAGAGTACGAAGTACTTATACTCTGTCACACTCTGTGACAGAGTATAAGTACTTGTAGTACGAGTACTTCCTACGATTTCTCAGAGACGTTTAGTTTCAGAGAGTTATTTAAACCAACGTCTTTCAGCGGGATGATTGACTGATCTGTGTGTGTGTGTGTGTGTGTGTGTGTGTGTGTGTGTGTGTGTGTGTGTGTGTGTGTGTGTGTGTGTGTGTGTGTGTGTGTGTGTGTGTGTGTGTGTGTGTGTGTGTGTGTGTGTGTGTGTGTGTGTGTGTGTGTGTGTGTGTGTGTGTGTGTGTGTGTGTGTGTGTGTGTGTGTGTGTGTGTGTGTGTGTGTGTGTGTGTGTGTGTGTGTGTGTGTGTGTGTGTGTGTGTGTGTGTGTGTGTGGTGTGTGTGTGTGTGTGTGTGTGTGTGTGTGTGTGTGTGTGTGTGTGTGTGTGTGTGTGTGTGAAACTCCTAATCCAGTCTCTTGGTGTGACTGAGCCTCTTTAAGCCGCGACGACCTCCGACAGCTGACAGAGGACAGGAAGTGTGTGTGGTACTGTGTGTGTGTGTGTGTGTGTGCGTGTGTGTGTGCGTGTGTGTGTGTGTGTGTGTGCGTGCAGGGCCGGCCCTCAGCATAGCAGTATAGGCGAATGCTAAGCGCGCATCGACCCCTAGGGGGCGCTGAAAAATAATAATTAGGATCTTCTTTTTTTTTCATTTAAACAATTTTTTAAAATGTAAACACAATGTCCCGATGTTGGATCAACAAAGATCATCTCATTATCTTATACTAACAGAACCACGCCTATATTGCGTACAGCGCCCATAAGCTATGGCCCCCCCCCAAATCCAGCTGAGCCCCCAGCCCCAGAACAGACCAGAGGTTTATGTGAAATTGTTCTTTTTCTTAAATAATGGTGTCAGTGTGCGTTACAGGGTTTCATGTTGTGTTTGTGTTCATTTAGAATAAATCACACTCCCAAAACACGTGCACAGCTTCTGTGCGCTTTCATTAACATTGGGATTACTGTGTGAGCGGCCGGCTTCAGAGAGCTCTCTCCTGACAGACTGAGCGGCTCTGATAGCCTCAGCTCAGAGAGGTGAAGCCACGCCTCCATGTGATCACTAGAGTTATACAGAGAGAACAGGTGAACAACACGTATAAATACTGACGGTACAAACTGTAGTTATTAATAAAGAACACAGTCTGAAAGGAGATGGTTTGTAAAGTATCCATAAAGGAAAAGAAAGTCTGCTCCAGGTGTGTCTCACCTGGAGCAGAGAGAGGATCCACAGAGCTCTCACGCTCTCTCAGTGACCAGATCGATGCTTTCAACTTCAATATAAAGAAAAAGTCTTCCCAGGGGAGCATGCCCCCGGACCCCCCTAGAGGAGGTGAGGTCCCCCCTAGAGGAGGTGAGGTCCCCCTAGAGGAGGTGAGGCCCCCCTAGAGGAGGTGAGGTCCCCCCTAGAGGAGGTGAGGTCCCCCCTAGAGGAGGTGAGGTCCCCCCTAGAGGAGGTGAGGTCCCCCTAGAGGAGGTGAGGTCCCCCCTAGAGGAGGTGAGGACCCCCCTAGAGGAGGTGAGGTCCCCCTAGAGGAGGTGAGGACCCCCCTAGAGGAGGTGAGGACCCCCCTAGAGGAGGTGAGGACCCCC
>CM070441.1:597287-632287 GCA_036324595.1 Champsocephalus gunnari
TGCCCCCTGAGCCCTGAGCCATGCCCCCTTAGCCCTTAGCCCTGCCCCCTGAGCCCTGCCCCCTGAGCCATGCCCCCTGAGCCATGCCCCCTGCCCCCTTAGCCCTGCCCCCTGAGCCCTGCTCCCTGCCCCCTGCCCCTGCCCCCTGCCCCTGCCCCCTGCCCCTGCCCTGCCCCCTGCCCCCTGAGCCCTGCTCCCTGCTCCCTGCCCCCTGAGCCCTGCTCCCTGCCCCCTGCTCCCTGCTCCCTGCTCCCCTGCTCCCTGCTCCCTGCCCCCTGCTCCCTGCTCCCTGCTCCCTGCCCCCTGAGCTATATTTAATATAAAGTATAAGTTATATTTTCTGAATGTGGTTCCTGTCGTTTATAGATCTCTGAACATCATCAATACTTATTCACATCAATTCATCGATTCACTTTGTGTGTTTGTGTGATTCTTTGTTTGTTTGTGTGTTTGTTTGTTTGTTTGTGTGTTTGTTTGTTTGTGTGTTTCTTTGTTCCCATGACGATCATTTATTATGCAAACATTGAGTATCTAATGAACCTGTAATTTAACCCTTTAATAACACCTCCTGAATGAAACCAGGTGCATTCTGGGTAATCCCTTGGTTTCACTTCCTGTTTGATGTAAACGACACTACGGCAGAATGCTAATAAAGTTTAATTCAAATCACCGTCTGGAGTCTCAGGACTCCACTTGCTGGATCGTCTCTTTTATTTTGAAGAGACGCAGTTCACCTTTACCATATTTTCAAAATAAGATACACACACACACACACACACACACACTCACACACACACACACACACACACACACACACACACACACTCACACTCACACTCACACTCACACACACACACACACACTCACACACACACACACTCACACTCACACACACCACACTCACACACACACACACACGCACACACACACACACACACACACACACTCACACACACACACGATACAATGGAACTAATAATAAATCAAATGTTTTATAGTCTCTGTCTCTTCGCAGAGAAGCTGTGAACAAAATAAAATGACTCAGAACGTACAGGTAAGCGGTCGACGCTAGCTAGCTTAGCATTACGGCCCGTCCACACAGCGGCGTGCGTTGACGTCACCCCAGTCACTTTTAGCCGAACTGCATTGTGGGAAGCGACGTGGAGCGTAGCTGGCGTGGCTCGCTGCAAAAGTTGAGCAATGTTCAACTTTCGAAGCCTCGGCGAGGCGTCAGCCAATCGAACCATATGCAGTACGAGCTCTAGCCAATCAAACCGCTGCTTGTGTGTCAGGGGCGGGAGATCCATGTGATTGGTTGTTGGTCGAGTTTCAGACACGCCCGCCGGCAAGCGTCAGCGCACGCCGCTGTGTGGACGCGCCAGTGGCGTTTCAGGCGCACGGATTTCAGAGTTTTTCCGGCGCGTCACAGCCTCTCTCCCTGAGTGCCGCGTGGTTATGAGTGAAAGTTTATATAAAAACAATCAGTTTTAGATTAGCTTAACTTTAAATGTTTTATTTTTGTTGATTTAATACAAAAATAAACATTTCTGAATAAAGTTTAGATTGAATGTTTTTCTAAAGGTATTTGGGTCGCGCTGCGTTCAGGTGCTGTCGGAAAGCAACTTGTGTAAAATCATTTTATGTAACTACAATATATCAATAATCTGCATTTCGTTTGGCTCAAATGTGTAAAATAGAACATCCGGTTATTATTAAGACATTATTAATTATGAATAACCTTTACATTGGAGACTTCAAACTACATTTTATATTGAAAACAGCGCTACAGAGGACATTTCAAACGGTACTCAGATTACCGAGCTATCACTGGGACCTTGAATGCAACACAACACTCGTGGCTCCCCGTCCTCGCTCCTGATTGGCGCGCCGACTCTCCGTGTCCCCGGAAGTGTTCGCTCCAGAGAGTCACCTTGCAGCTTCAGGCGCTTCTGATCCGCTCCAGAGGCTCCTCAGTCCGGCAGAAAGAGGCTCAGATCACCGGGCAATCCTCCACAGATCCAAAGACATGGCGGAGGCGAAGGCGAAAACCTCCCCGAAGGCTGTGAAGTTCCTGTTCGGAGGGCTAGCCGGGTACGTGCTAACAGCTAATGTCAGGGAGCTAACGGGGAGCTAACGGGGAGCTAACATGCTAACAGCTAATGTCAGGGAGCTAACGGGGAGCTAACATGCTAACATGCTAACAGCCTGTCGAAGTTTAGAAGAAGATGTTTTTAACCTGGGGGAGATGGAGGAGTTCCCTCGGGTGATTCAGCACCTCACCTGTCTGTAGTCTGACACACACACACACACCTGTCTGTCTGTAGTCTGACACACACACACACACCTGTCTGTAGTCTGACACACACACACACCTGTCTGTAGTCTGACACACACACACACCTGTCTGTCTGTAGTCTGACACACACACCACACCTGTCTGTCTGTAGTCTGACACACACACACACCTGTCTGTAGTCTGACACACACACACCTGTCTGTAGTCTGACACACACACACACACACACACCTGTCTGTAGTCTGACACACACACACACCTGTCTGTAGTCTGACACACACACCTGTCTGTAGTCTGACACACACCTGTCTGTAGTCTGACACACACACACACACCTGTCTGTCTGTAGTCTGACACACACCTGTCTGTAGTCTGACACACACACCTGTCTGTAGTCTGACACACACACCTGTCTGTAGTCTGACACACACACCTGTCTGTAGTCTGACACACACACCTGTCTGTAGTCTGACACACACCTGTCTGTAGTCTGACACACTCACCTGTCTGTAGTCTGACACACTCACCTGTCTGTAGTCTGACACACACACCTGTCTGTAGTCTGACACTCACCTGTCTGTAGTCTGACACACTCACCTGTCTGTAGTCTGACACTCACCTGTCTGTAGTCTGACACACTCACCTGTCTGTAGTCTGACACACTCACCTGTCTGTAGTCTGACACACACCTGTCTGTAGTCTGACACACTCACCTGTCTGTAGTCTGACACACACCTGTCTGTAGTCTGACACACACACCTGTCTGTAGTCTGACACTCACCTGTCTGTAGTCTGACACACACACCTGTCTGTAGTCTGACACTCACCTGTCTGTAGTCTGACACACACACCTGTCTGTAGTCTGACACTCACCTGTCTGTAGTCTGACACACACACACACACCTGTCTGTAGTCTGACACACACCTGTCTGTAGTCTGACACACACACCTGTCTGTAGTCTGACACACACACCTGTCTGTAGTCTGACACACCACACCTGTCTGTAGTCTGACACACACACACCTGTCTGTAGTCTGACACTCACCTGTCTGTAGTCTGACACACACACCTGTCTGTAGTCTGACACTCACCTGTCTGTAGTCTGACACTCACCTGTCTGTAGTCTGACACACACACACACACACCTGTCTGTCTGTAGTCTGACACACACACCTGTCTGTAGTCTGACACACACACCTGTCTGTAGTCTGACACACACCTGTCTGTAGTCTGACACACTCACCTGTCTGTAGTCTGACACACTCACCTGTCTGTAGTCTGACACACACACCTGTCTGTAGTCTGACACACTCACCTGTCTGTAGTCTGACACTCACCTGTCTGTAGTCTGACACTCACCTGTCTGTAGTCTGACACACTCACCTGTCTGTAGTCTGACACACTCACCTGTCTGTAGTCTGACACACACCTGTCTGTAGTCTGACACACTCACCTGTCTGTAGTCTGACACACACCTGTCTGTAGTCTGACACACACACCTGTCTGTAGTCTGACACTCACCTGTCTGTAGTCTGACACACACACCTGTCTGTAGTCTGACACTCACCTGTCTGTAGTCTGACACACACACCTGTCTGTAGTCTGACACACACACCTGTCTGTAGTCTGACACTCACCTGTCTGTAGTCTGACACACTCACACCTGTCTGTAGTCTGACACACACACCTGTCTGTAGTCTGACACACACACACCTGTCTGTAGTCTGACACTCACCTGTCTGTAGTCTGACACACACACCTGTCTGTAGTCTGACACTCACCTGTCTGTAGTCTGACACTCACCTGTCTGTAGTCTGACACACACCACACCTGTCTGTAGTCTGACACACACCTGTCTGTAGTCTGACACACACACCTGTCTGTAGTCTGACACACACACACCTGTCTGTAGTCTGACACACACCTGTCTGTAGTCTGACACTCACCTGTCTGTAGTCTGACACTCACCTGTCTGTAGTCTGACACACACACCTGTCTGTAGTCTGACACACACACCTGTCTGTAGTCTGACACTCACCTGTCTGTAGTCTGACACACACACCTGTCTGTAGTCTGACACTCACCTGTCTGTAGTCTGACACTCACCTGTCTGTAGTCTGACACTCACCTGTCTGTAGTCTGACACACCACACACCTGTCTGTAGTCTGACACACACCTGTCTGTAGTCTGACACACACACCTGTCTGTAGTCTGACACACACACCTGTCTGTAGTCTGACACACACACCTGTCTGTAGTCTGACACTCACCTGTCTGTAGTCTGACACTCACCTGTCTGTAGTCTGACACTCACCTGTCTGTAGTCTGACACACACACACACACACCTGTCTGTCTGTAGTCTGACACACACACCTGTCTGTAGTCTGACACACACACCTGTCTGTAGTCTGACACACACCTGTCTGTAGTCTGACACACACACCTGTCTGTAGTCTGACACACACACCTGTCTGTAGTCTGACACACACACCTGTCTGTAGTCTGACACTCACCTGTCTGTAGTCTGACACATCACCTGTCTGTAGTCTGACACACTCACCTGTCTGTAGTCTGACACACACCTGTCTGTAGTCTGACACACTCACCTGTCTGTAGTCTGACACACTCACCTGTCTGTAGTCTGACACACACACACCTGTCTGTAGTCTGACACTCACCTGTCTGTAGTCTGACACACACACCTGTCTGTAGTCTGACACACTCACCTGTCTGTAGTCTGACACACTCACCTGTCTGTAGTCTGACACACACCTGTCTGTAGTCTGACACACTCACCTGTCTGTAGTCTGACACACTCACCTGTCTGTAGTCTGACACACACACACACACCTGTCTGTAGTCTGACACTCACCTGTCTGTAGTCTGACACACACACCTGTCTGTAGTCTGACACACTCACCTGTCTGTAGTCTGACACACTCACCTGTCTGTAGTCTGACACTCACCTGTCTGTAGTCTGACACACACACACACACCTGTCTGTCTGTAGTCTGACACACTCACCTGTCTGTAGTCTGACACACACCTGTCTGTAGTCTGACACTCACCTGTCTGTAGTCTGACACACACCTGTCTGTAGTCTGACACACACACGTCTGTAGTCTGACACACACTCACACTCACCTGTGTGTCTGTAGATGTCAGGCTGCAGGTGTTCACAGACTCGAGGCTCTGACCATCATCAGAGTCAGAAGACCTTGATCAGTCGGAGGCGACCGTTGCATCGTGACAGCAGGAAAGCGCCGCAGCTTCGTGTTGAAAAAGTACTAAGTTATGATATAATATAATTTAAAAAAAGTTACTTTTCAAAATACAAATCCTGTAACAGTTCTTAGGATTTAGGTATATATTACAGTTATTAATGGCATATGTATATAATGCACATATTGCACAGTTTGATGGTATTTACAATTTACAAAATACACACCTTGGAACGGTTCTAAGGATTTAGCAGCCGGGTATAAATTACAGTTCTTAACAGCATATATATATATATATATATATATATTGCACATAGTTGATTGGTATTTAGCAGCAAGGCGTGACATAGTCTGTGTGGTGGTGTGCGTAGGGGGTCTAGTAGGGGCGGTGCTGGTTGTACAGTCTGACCGCTGCAGGAAGGAAGGACCTGCGGTGTCTCTCTGTGAGGCAGCGGGGGTGCAGCAGCCTCTGAAGGAGCTGCACACACAGTGAGGACCGGGTGTCCTGGAGGGGGTGGGACATCTTGTCCAGCAGGGAGGACAGCTTGGCTGCCATTCTCATGTGTTCAGAGCTACAGTAGATATGTTAATGTTATCTGAGGTCGCAGGCTCCTCCACCAGAGCGTAACACCTTTATAGCAGACAGACCAGATGCTAACGGACAGACCAGAAGCTAACAGACAGACCAGAAGCTAACAGACAGACCAGATGCTAACGGACAGACCAGAAGCTAACAGACAGACCAGAAGCTAACAGACAGACCAGATGCTAACGGACAGACCAGAAGCTAACAGACAGACCAGAAGCTAACGGACAGACCAGAAGCTAACGGACAGACCAGAAGCTAACAGACAGACAAGAAGCTAACAGACAGACCAGAAGCTAACAGACAGACCAGAAGCTAACAGACAGACCAGAAGCTAACAGACAGACCAGAAGCTAACAGACAGACCAGATGCTAACAGACAGACCAGATGCTAACAGACAGACCAGATGCTAACAGACAGACCAGATGCTAACAGACAGACCAGATGCTAACAGACAGACCAGATGCTAACAGACAGACCAGATGCTAACAGACAGACCAGAAGCTAACAGACAGACCAGATGCTAACAGACAGACCAGAAGCTAACAGACAGACCAGAAGCTAACAGACAGACCAGATGCTAACAGACAGCAGTTAGTGGTTAGCTGTTAGTTGTTAGTTGTTAGCTGTTAGCAGTTAGCTGTTAGCCGTTAGCCGTTAGCTGTTAGCAGTTAGCCGTTAGCTGTTAGCAGTTAGCCGTTAGTTGTTAGCAGTTAGCATGTTAGCAGTTAGCTGTTAGCAGTTAGCTGTTAGTTGTTAGCAGTTAGTTGTTAGCAGTTAGTGTTAGCAGTAGTTAGTTGTTTTAGCAGTTAGTTAGCAGTTAGCTGTTAGCAGTTAGTGTTAGCAGTTAGCAGTTAGTTGTTAGCTAGTTAGCAGTTAGTTGTTAGCATTTAGCTGTTAGCAGTTAGTTGTTAGCAGTTAGCAGTTATTGTTAGCATTAGTGTTAGCAGTTAGCTGTTAGCAGTTAGCTGTTAGCAGTTAGTTGTTAGCAGTTAGCTGTTAGCAGTTAGCTGTTAGCAGTTAGTTGTTAGCTGTTAGCAGTTAGTTGTTAGCAGTTAGTTGTTAGCAGTTAGTTGTTAGCAGTTAGCTGTTAGCAGTTAGTTGTTAGCAGTTAGCTGTTAGCAGTTAGTTGTTAGCAGACACTCAACACACTTGAGTTAGTACACATAGATTACATCTGTATTCTGATACAGGGGCCCCTCAAACACACACACACACACACACACACTCTCAAACACACACACACACTCTCAAACACACACACACACACACTCTCAAACACACACACACACACTCACATACACACTTTTGATTTATGTTGCTAAGGTGAATATCTTTAGATGAAATTATGGTTAATTTGAAATGGTAAATACGATGTGTGTCCTTGAACCTCCCGGTGTGTATGTAAGTGAGGACCGTCGCGTCGCTCTGAGACCTGAGCAGACGGGGAGCGGAACAGGTTTTCGACCGCAAATTGCAAACAGAAATGAGTGTTGCAAGTTGGACTGCAAAGTATCGTTTACATCGGAAAGCATATCGCAGAAATATTGATTTGTTATTTTGAGAGTATTTTAGTCAATACTCTTTTCTTTTTAAATGTTTGACTGAAAACCTTCGGCTGCTTGTTGCTTTGGGTTGCGTGTCGTCAACCCGCCACCACACACACACACACACACACACACACACACACACACACACAGCTAAAGCCCTCTGAGCTGCAGCGATCAGCTGATGGATGATAACGCGTCGTTGTCTGGGGTCAGTGCAGAGTGCAGCGTTCTGTATTCCCGTGTGAGTAGAGGAAGCGCTCGATGGCTTCGCTCCACGTGACGGGTCACACGCTGAAGGTCAGATATGAATAAATGTGAAGAGTGAAATCTAACTCTGTTTAAAGTTCAACAGCATATCTCTGTACAGCGTGTGACAACTGCACTGCTGCATTGTGGGGGATTCGTTCATAAGATCTGGGCTCTAAATGTCACGACCCCCCTGCTGACTGTCAGGCATCCTCAGCTGCTGGTGTCAGACACACACACACACACAGACACACACACACACAGACACACACACACACACACACACACACACACACACACACACAGACACACACACAGAGACACAGACACAGACACACACACACACACACACACACACACACACACACACAGCAGACACAGACAGACACCTCTCACACCTACGCTCACTCACCCTACTCACACACTCACTCTCACTCACACTACACTCTCTCTCAGTCTCTCCTCACACTATCTCTCACTCTCACCGACTGTCTCTCTCCTGCTCTCCTCACCTGTCTCTCTCTCACCTGTCTCTCTCTCTCACCTGTCTCTCTCTCTCTCACCTGTCTCTCTCTCTCACCTGTCTCTCTCTCTCACCTGTCTCTCTCTCACCTGTCTCTCTCTCACCTGTCTCTCTCTCACCTGTCTCTCTCTCTCCTGTCTCTCTCTCACCTGTCTCTCTCTCTCACCTGTCTGTCTCTCTCCTGTCTCTCTCTCACCTGTCTCTCTGTAACCTGTCTCTCTCTCTCACCTGTCTGTCTGCAGGATGGGGGCCACAGTGTTCGTGCAGCCTCTCGACCTGGTGAAGAACCGGATGCAGCTGAGCGGCGTTGGGGCGACTAGTCGGGAATATAAAACCAGTTTCCACGCTCTGGTTTCCATCCTGAGGAACGAGGGCGTGGGGGGCATCTACACCGGGTAACTACAGATCTACTCTATCACAGATCTACACCTGGTAGCTACAGCTCTACATTATCACAGATCTACACCTGGTGACTGCAGATCTACATTATCACAGATCTACACCTGGTGACTGCAGATCTACATTATCACAGATCTACACCTGGTGGCTACAGCTCTACATTATCACAGATCTACACCTGGTAGCTACAGCTCTACATTATCACACATCTACACCTGGTAGCTACAGCTCTACATTATCACAGATCTACACCTGGTAGCTACAGCTCTACATTATCACAGATCTACACCTGGTAGCTACAGTTCTACTCTATCACAGATCTACACCTGGTAGCTACAGCTCTACATTATCACAGATCTACACCTGGTGGCTACAGCTCTACATTATCACAGATCTACACCTGGTAGCTACAGCTCTACATTATCCAGATCTACACCTGCACAGCTCATTACCAGTCAACCTGGTAGCTACAGCATGATGATATGACGTGGAGATGCGAACGAGGTGATGTTGTTGTAACGATGCTAACGGTGTGTGCGTCAGTCTGTCTGCAGGTCTGCTGCGGCAGGCGACCTACACCACCACCCGCCTGGGGATCTACACCATCCTGTTCGAGAAGATGACCGGCCCCGACGGGCGGCCGCCCAACTTCCTGCTCAAGGTACCGCCCACTTCCTGTTTTTAGCATCTCTTCCCGTTGTTAGCATCTCTTCCCGTTGTTAGCATCTCTCCCCGTTGTTAGCATCTCTTCCCCGTTGTTAGCATCTCTCCCCGTTGTTAGCATCTCTTCCCCGTTGTTAGCATCTCTTCCCGTTGTTAGCATCTCTCCCCGTTGTTAGCATCTCTCCCCGTTGTTAGCATCTCTCCCTGTTGTTAGCATCTCTTCCCGTTGTTAGCATCTCTCCCCGTTGTTAGCATCTCTCCCCGTTGTTAGCATCTCTCCCCGTTGTTAGCATCTCTTCCCGTTGTTAGCATCTCTCCCCGTTGTTAGCATCTCTCCCCGTTGTTAGCATCTCTCCCCGTTGTTAGCATCTCTCCCCGTTGTTAGCATCTCTCCCGTTGTTAGCATCTCTCCCCGTTGTTAGCATCTCTCCCCGTTGTTAGCATCTCTTCCCGTTGTTAGCATCTCTCCCCGTTGTTAGCATCTCTCCCCGTTGTTAGCATCTCTCCCCGTTGTTAGCATCTCTCCCCGTTGTTAGCATCTCTCCCCGTTGTTAGCATCTCTCCCCGTTGTTAGCATCTCTCCCGTTGTTAGCATCTCTCCCCGTTGTTAGCATCTCTCCCCGTTGTTAGCATCTCTCCCCGTTGTTAGCATCTCTCCCCGTTGTTAGCATCTCTCCCCGTTGTTAGCATCTCTCCCCGTTGTTAGCATCTCTCCCTTGCTACGTATCTTCCTGTATTAACGGCTCCCCCTGCAGGCGCTGATCGGGATGACAGCCGGTGCCACCGGGGCGTTCGTCGGGACGCCGGCGGAGGTTGCTCTGATCCGGATGACGGCTGACGGACGGTAAACGTCTTAAAATATTATTATAATTATTAAAGCTGAAAATAACCAATTATTTTCAGGTCAAACAATATATATATATTATTATCACATCGCGTGTGTGTGTGTGTGTGTGTGTGTGTGTGTGTGTGTGTGTGTGTGTGTGTGTGTGTGTGTGTGTGTGTTGTGTGTGTGTGTGTGTGTGTGTGTGTGTGTGTGTGTGTGTAGTCTCCCTGCAGATCAGAAGAGAGGTTACAGTAACGTGTTCAACGCTCTCGCTCGCATCACCAGAGAAGAAGGCGTCACCACTCTGTGGAGGGTAAACGAATACTGTTAATGTATACGGTTATTAAGACGTATCAACTAGTGTCACTGATGAACTGTGTGTGTGTGTGTGTGTGTGTGTGTGTGTGTGTGTGTAGGGGTGTATTCCCACGATGGCTCGAGCGGTGGTGGTGAACGCGGCTCAGCTCGCCTCGTATTCTCAGACCAAACAGGCTATGCTCGACTCAGGTACTGATACATCCAATACTCACTGAATACACAGAAACTACACCTGAGTACTGTTTTGTGTACTTTGTGTTCAGGGTACTTTGTGTTCTGTGTACTTTGTGTTCAGGGTACTTTGTGTTCTGTGTACTTTGTGTTCAGGGTACTTGCAGGACGGTATTCTGTGCCACTTCTGTGCCAGTATGATCAGCGGACTGGTGACCACAGCGGCCTCCATGCCTGTGGACATCGTGAAGACCAGGTAATGCTAACGAACAGCTAACGAACAGCTAACGAACAGCTAACGAACAGCTAACGAACAGCTAACGAACAGCTAACGAACAGCTAACGAACAGCTAACGAACAGCTAACGAACAGCTAACGAACAGCTAACGAACAGCTAACGAACAGCTAACGAACAGCTAGCTAGCAGACAGTTTAGGATGAACTCAAGAACTGCTAACAAATTGCCAACTAACTGCTTATAAACTTAGCTATCTGTTGGCTAATCATTAGATGCTAATAAATAGCTAACCATAGCTAACCAACAGCTAACATAAGCTAGCCAGGGTCCAAGGAATATCTTAAGAACCAAACAGCTAAAGAACAGCTCACTATCTGCTAACCATGAGCTAACGAAAACTAAGTGACAGCTAGCGGCCAGCTATCAAACCGCTAACAGAGCTAACAGCTAACATACAGCTAATGAAATTGATCTCTCTACTTTCTCTCCCCCCTCTCTCTCTCCTCGCCCCCCCTCTCTCTCCCCGCCCCCCCCTCTCTCTCCCCGCCCCCCCCCTCTCTCCCCGCCCCCCCCTCTCTCTCCTCTCTCTCCCCGCCCCCCCCTCTCTCTCCCCGCCCCCCCTCTCTCTCTCCCTCTCTCTCTCTCTCTCTCCTGCCCCCCCCTCTGTCTCTCTGCCCCCCCCCTCTGTCTCTCTGCCCCCCCCTCTGTCTCTCTCTCTCCCTCCCCCCCTCTCTCTCCCTCCCCCCCCTCTCTCTATCCCTCCCCCCCCTCTCTCCTCTCCCCTCCCCCCCTCTCTCCCCTCCCCCCCCTCTCTCTCTCTCCCCTCTCTCTCTCTCCCCCCCCTCCTCTCTCTCCCCCTCTCCCTCCTCCTCCCCCCCTCTCTCTCTCTCTCCCTCCCCCCCCCTCTCCCTCTCCTCTCTCCTCTCTCCCCCTCCCCCTCTCTCCTCTCTCCCCCCTCTCTCCTCCCCCTCTCTCTCTCTCTCTCTCTCCCCTCTCTCTCTCCCCCCCTCTCTCTCCTCCCTCCGCCCCCCCCCTCTCTCCCCCCCTCTCCCTCTCTCCCCCCTCTCTCTCCTCCCTCTCTCTCCCCTCTCTCCCCCCTCTCTCTCTCTCTCCTCTCCTCCCCCCCTCCTCTCCCCCCCCTCTCTCTCCTCTCTCTCCCCCCCCCCTCTCTCTCTCCCTCCCTCTCTCTCTCCCTCCCCCCTCTCCTCCCCCTCCCTCTCTCCTCCCCCTCCCCCCTCCTCTCTCTCTCTCTCTCTCTCCCCGCCCCCCCTCTCTCTCCCTCCCCTCTCTCTCCCCCCTCTCTCCCCGCCCCCCCCCTCTGTCTCTCTGCCCCCCCCTCTGTCTCTCTGCCCCCCCCCTCTCTCTCTCCCCTCTCTCTCTATCCCTCCCCCCCCTCTCTCTATCCCTCCCCCCCCTCTCTCTCTCTCCTCTCTCTCTCTCCCCCTCTCTCTCTCCCCTCTCTCTCTCTCCGCCCCTCTCGCTCTCTCTCCGCCCCCCCCTCTCTCTCTCTCTCCCCCTCTCTCTCTCCCTCTGCCCCCCCCTCTCTCCCCCTCTCTCTCCCCCCCTCTCCCTCTCTCCGCCCCCCTCTCTCTCTCTCCGCCCCCCCTCTCTCTCTCCCTCTCTCTCCCTCCCTCTCCCCCCCTCTCCCCCCTCTCTCTCTCCCCCCCTCTCTCTCTCCCCCCCTCTCTCTCTCCCCTCTCTCTCTCTCCCTCCCTCTCTCTCTCCCCTCTCTCTCTCTCCCCCCGCCCCCCCCCTCTCTCCCCCCTCCCCCCCTCTCTCTCCCCCCCCCCTCTCTCTCTCTCCCCCTCCCCCCCTCTCTCTCTCCCCCTCTCTCTCTCCCCTCTCTCTCTCCCTCCCCCCCCTCTCTCTCTCCCCCCCTCTCTCCCCCCCCCTCTCTCTCTCCCTCCCCCTCTCTCTCTCCCCCCCCCCTCTTCTCTCTCCCTCCCCTCTCTCTCCCCCCTCCCCCCTCTCTTCCCCCCCTCCCCCCTCTCTCTCCCCCTCCCCCCTCTCTCTCCCCCTCCCCCCCTCTCTCTCCCCTCTCTCTCTCTCTCAGGATCCAGAATATGAGGATGATTGACGGGAAGCCGGAGTATAAGAATGGAATGGTGAGTCTGCAAAGCGTTGTTTGAATGGCGGCTCTTGTTCAGCGGCTGAATCAGAGTGTGTGTGTGTGTGTGTGTGTGTGTGTGTGTGTGTGTGTGTGTGTGTGTGTGTGTGTGTGTGTGTGTGTGTGTGTGTGTGTGTGTGTGTGTGTGTGTGTGTGTGTGTGTGTGTGTGTGTGTGTGTGTGTGTGTGTGTGTGTGTGTGTGTGTGTGTGTGTGTGTGTGTGTGTGTGTGTGTGTGTGTGTGTGTGTGTGTGTGTGTGTGTGTGTGTGTGTGTGTGTGTGTGATGTCTCTCAGGAGGTCCTGGTGCAGGTGGTGAGGAACGAGGGCTTCTTCTCTCTGTGGAAAGGCTTCACGCCGTACTACGCTCGCCTCGGCCCGCACACCGTGCTCACCTTCATCTTCCTGGAGCAGATGAACCGCCTGTACAAGACACACGTGCTGGACCGCTAACACACACACACACACACACACACACACTCACACACACTCACACTCACACTCACACACACACTCACACACACTCACACACACACACACACTCACACACTCACACTCACACACACTCACACTCACACTCACACACACACTCACACACACTCACACACACTCTCACACACACACACACACAGTGTTTTTGAATTCTTTTTGTAAGGGAAAGAATGTAAGATAATGTAGATCATCACTAAATAAATAAATAAATGATAATGATGGAAAAAAGTCTTTGTCACAGCATGACGGGCGCAAAGCATTATGGGATGGCCCTGTAACCATGGTTACGGCCAGGTGAATAAATGGATGGAGCCTCACTTTGTTTCCTGCGTGAAGTTTCTGTTTTCATCGTGAACATTTCTTCAGCTTCTGAAGGTCGTTGCATCATTCAGTTTAAACGTCTCGAGTGTTTCTCCAGTGAGTCATTCCTGAAACATTAACTCTGATAAATATATATTTCTAATCTTTCTGTTTCTTTCATTAATGTTTTATTTCTGTTCAAATAAAACAAATGTAAAAGCTTTCAAAGTCACACTCCTTATTCAGGTGGAGTCAATTAAATATATTATATTATAAATATACATTTATTTTAAACATAAACTAAACAAATCATTTCTGATTTACTGTAATCATTATTTCTTTCATTATGCATATTTTCAATTTGTGAGCAGCGTATTGAAGCTTCATGTGTCCAGCAGGGTGCTGTAGCTGCATGTGTCCAGCAGGGTGCTGTAGCTTCATGTGTCCAGCAGGGTGCTGTAGCTGCATGTGTCCAGCAGGGTGCTGTAGCTGCATGTGTCCAGCAGGGTGCTGTAGCTGCATGTGTCCAGCAGGGTGCTGTAGCTGCATGTGTCCAGCAGGGTGCTGTAGCTGCATGTGTCCAGCAGGGTGCTGTAGCTGCGTGTGTCCAGCAGGGTGCTGTAGCTGCGTGTGTCCAGCAGGGTGCTGTAGCTTCATGTGTCCAGCAGGGTGCTGTAGCTTCGTGTGTCCAGCAGGGTGCTGTAGCTTCGTGTGTCCAGCAGGGTGCTGTAGCTGCATGTGTCCAGCAGGGTGCTGTAGCTTCGTGTGTCCAGCAGGGTGCTGTAGCTGCGTGTGTCCAGCAGGGTGCTGTAGCTTCGTGTGTCCAGCAGGGTGCTGTAGCTTCGTGTGTCCAGCAAGGTGCTGTAGCTGCATGTGTCCAGCAGGGTGCTGTAGCTTCATGTGTCCAGCAGGGTGCTGTAGCTGCATGTGTCCAGCAGGGTGCTGTAGCTGCATGTGTCCAGCAGGGTGCTGTAGCTGCATGTGTCCAGCAGGGTGCTGTAGCTGCATGTGTCCAGCAGGGTGCTGTAGCTGCATGTGTCCAGCAGGGTGCTGTAGCTGCGTGTGTCCAGCAGGGTGCTGTAGCTGCGTGTGTCCAGCAGGGTGCTGTAGCTTCATGTGTCCAGCAGGGTGCTGTAGCTTCGTGTGTCCAGCAGGGTGCTGTAGCTTCGTGTGTCCAGCAGGGTGCTGTAGCTGCATGTGTCCAGCAGGGTGCTGTAGCTTCGTGTGTCCAGCAGGGTGCTGTAGCTGCATGTGTCCAGCAGGGTGCTGTAGCTTCGTGTGTCCAGCAGGGTGCTGTAGCTTCGTGTGTCCAGCAAGGTGCTGTAGCTGCATGTGTCCAGCAGGGTGCTGTAGCTGCATGTGTCCAGCAGGGTGCTGTAGCTGCATGTGTCCAGCAGGGTGCTGTAGCTTCGTGTGTCCAGCAGGGTGCTGTAGCTGCCTTTGTCCAGCAGGGTGTTGTAGCTTCGTGTGTCCAGCAGGGTGTTGTAGCTTCGTGTGTCCAGCAGGGTGCTGTAGCTGCCTTTGTCCAGCAGGGTGTTGTAGCTTCGTGTGTCCAGCAGGGTGCTGTAGCTGCCTTTGTCCAGCAGGGTGTTGTAGCTTCGTGTGTCCAGCAGGGTGCTGTAGCTTCGTGTGTCCAGCAGGGTGCTGTAGCTTTGTGTGTCCAGCAGGGTGCTGTAGCTGCATGTGTCCAGCAGGGTGCTGTAGCTTCGTGTGTCCAGCAGGGTGCTGTAGCTTCGTGTGTCCAGCAGGGTGCTGTAGCTTCGTGTGTCCAGCAGGGTGCTGTAGCTGCATGTGTCCAGCAGGGTGCTGTAGCTTCATGTGTCCAGCAGGGTGCTGTAGCTGCATGTGTCCAGCAGGGTGCTGTAGCTTCGTGTGTCCAGCAGGGTGCTGTAGCTTCGTGTGTCCAGCAGGGTGCTGTAGCTGCCTTTGTCCAGCAGGGTGTTGTAGCTTCGTGTGTCCAGCAGGGTGCTGTAGCTGCCTTTGTCCAGCAGGGTGTTGTAGCTTCGTGTGTCCAGCAGGGTGCTGTAGCTGCCTTTGTCCAGCAGGGTGCTGTAGCTTCGTGTGTCCAGCAGGGTGCTGTAGCTGCCTTTGTCCAGCAGGGTGCTGTAGCTTCGTGTGTCCAGCAGGGTGCTGTAGCTGCCTTTGTCCAGCAGGGTGTTGTAGCTTCGTGTGTCCAGCAGGGTGTTGTAGCTTCGTGTGTCCAGCAGGGTGCTGTAGCTTCGTGTGTCCAGCAGGGTGCTGTAGCTTCGTGTGTCCAGCAGGGTGCTGTAGCTGCCTTTGTCCAGCAGGGTGTTGTAGCTTCGTGTGTCCAGCAGGGTGCTGTAGCTTCGTGTGTCCAGCAGGGTGCTGTAGCTTCGTGTGTCCAGCAGGGTGCTGTAGCTGCCTTTGTCCAGCAGGGTGTTGTAGCTTCGTGTGTCCAGCAGGGTGCTGTAGCTTCGTGTGTCCAGCAGGGTGCTGTAGCTTCGTGGGTCCAGCAGGGTGCTGTAGCTGCCTTTGTCCAGCAGGGTGCTGTAGCTTCGTGTGTCCAGCAGGGTGTTGTAGCTGCGTGAGCCCAGCAGGGTGTTGTAGCTTCGTGTGTCCAGCAGGGTGTTGTAGCTGCGTGAGCCCAGCAGGGTGTTGTAGCTGCCTTTGTCCAGCAGGGTGCTGTAGCTTCGTGTGTCCAGCAGGGTGTTGTAGCTGCGTGAGCCCAGCAGGGTGTTGTAGCTGCGTGTGTCCAGCAGGGTGCTGTAGCTGCGTGAGCCCAGCAGGGTGTTGTAGCTTCGTGTGTCCAGCAGGGTGTTGTAGCTTCGTGTGTCCAGCAGGGTGCTGTAGCTTCGTGTGTCCAGCAGGGTGTTGTAGCTTCGTGTGCCCAGCAGGGTGCTGTAGCTGCGTGAGCCCAGCAGGCGGCAGAACTTAATACACTTTGAATTCAAACTGTAAAATGTTCTTTTATTATTAAAGATATTTAAAAACATTTTAATTATTTTAAATATGAAGTTATAAATATAACTTTTATTTCTCTTAAAAGTTAAGTACACTTCTTCTAAAAAATGGTTCCTCATTTCATGGAGAACTATTTTCTGTCTGTGCCACCTTAAAGTGTATGTGCGTGTGTGTCACATG
This sequence comes from Champsocephalus gunnari, assembly GCA_036324595.1. NCBI lineage: Eukaryota > Metazoa > Chordata > Actinopteri > Perciformes > Channichthyidae > Champsocephalus > Champsocephalus gunnari. The sequence continues at coordinate 614,326 of CM070441.1, forward strand.
AACAGGAAGTGGAAGCTGCTGACAGGAAGTGTGTTTATAAGACGTGCAGCGACTAAAGAGAACATGAATTATCTCCAAAAACCTGAACCTCATTAAAACACTGTGTATGTGAGTGTGTGTGTGTGTGTGTGTGTGTGTGTGTGTGTGTGTGTGTGTATGTGAGTGTGTGTGTGTGTGTGTGTGTGTGTGTATGTGAGTGTGTGTGTGTGTGTGTGTGTGTAGCTATGCATCCGACCTCTGCAGCTCACCCAGAATGCAGCGGCTCGTCTGGTCTCCAACCTTCCTGAATGTTCCCACACCACTCCGCTCCTCCGCTCCCTCCACTGGCTTCCGGTAACTGCTAGAATCCACTTCAAGACCCTGGTGCCTGCGTACCATGCTGCGAATGGATCTGGCCCTTCCTACATCCAGGACATGGTTAAACCGTGCACCCCAGCACGTGCACTCCGCTCTGCATCAGCCAGACGGCTCGCTGCACCCTCGCTGCGAGGGGGACCCAAGTTCCCATCAGCAGAACACGTGGGTTTGCTGTCCTGGCTCCAAGATGGTGGAATGAGCTCCCATTGACATCAGGACAGCAGAAAGCTCACACACCTTCCAGACTGAAGCTCATCTCTTCTGACTCCACCTCGAGGATAGAACTACTAACAAAGCATTTATATACTAACAAAGCACTTATATACTAACAAAGCACTTATATACTAACAAAGCACTTATATACTAACAAAGTGGAACCACTTGGACAATTGTGTTGGAAATAGGTTCGATGCTTCATTCAAAGCTTCATTTTGCCATCACTAGCGACCCATCGGAGTCTCCGAAACGACCGAAATCCCCTGCAGAGTAGGTGGACACATCTGGGGGGAAGACCGAGGCCGGGGAGACGGGATGCAGCTCAAATCCAATGGATGAAGAGACACACAATGATCCCGCAGAGAGCCCCGACACTGAGCAGAGACCCAGGGTGGGGAGAGACGGTAGTGCCCGCCATCCTGAGGTTCGTGTCGAGTCCGGGGCTGGAGCCGGAAAACAGACATGTAATCCAGCAGAGCAGGCGGAAAAAATGGCCGAGGCTCGTGTAAACGACCACCCGTTTTACGACTGGTCCGAAACGGAAGACGGCGATGCAGAGGAGAAAACACACATGGATGCAGATGATAAGTGTGACCCCAGAAATGTACCAGAGAGTGATGGAGGCGTGCAGCAAGATACACATGTTGAGGATGCAACTGAAGAGAAAACACCCCATCCTGATGAGAAGAGCCAAGAGAAGCTGGAAAGCCGGCGTCCGCACAGGAGGCCGGCAGAGGGCAGGCAGAGGGCAGGCAGAGGGCAGGCAGAGGGCAGGCAGAGGGCAGGCAGAGGGCAGGCAGAGGGCAGGCAGAGGGCAGGCAGAGGGCAGGCAGAGGGCAGGCAGAGGGCAGGCAGAGGGCAGGCAGAGGGCAGGCAGAGGGCCGGCAGAGGGCAGGCAGAGGGCAGGCAGAGGGCAGGCAGAGGGCAGGCAGAGGGCAGGCAGAGGGCAGGCAGAGGGCAGGCACAGGAGGCCGGCAGAGGGCCGGCAGAGGGCAGGCAGAGGGCAGGCACAGGGCCGGCACAGGGCCGGCAGAGGGCCGGCAGAGGGCCGGCAGAGGGCCGGCAGAGGGCCGGCAGAGGGCAGGCAGAGGGCAGGCAGAGGGCAGGCACAGGAGGCCGGCAGAGGGCAGGCAGAGGGCCGGCAGAGGGCAGGCACCTGTCCCCACTGCCCAAGCATTTTCCGTGAGGAAGCCAGTTTAGATCGTCATATTAGGAGTGGACACAATTCTGTAGCTAAATATTTAGAAAAGGCGGCAACACCGCCTCAAATTCAACATACTCCATTAAGCGGTGATAATGTACAGGGGAAAGGAAAGTGATGGCGTAATCAATAGTACTTATATACTAACAAAGCACTTATATACTAACAAAGCACTTATATACTAACAAAGCACTGGCTCCTCTAAAGCCAGTTGAGTAGCACTTGAAATACTTGGCTCTATGAAACCTGATGTACTTTATGATTCTGTTTTCTTCAAGGTTGTGTCTTCCTGGTCGAACGCACTTATTGTCGCTCTGGATAAAAGCCTCAGCTAAATGTAACGTAATGTGTGTGTGAGTGTGTGAGGGTGTGAGTTGGGTCGGATTCTTTTATGTTGACAATGTGGTTTGAGGTAATTGCGTCACCTGTTGACGGTAAGCCTGTGGGAGGAGCTATGAGCTCAAAATGGACGGTTTTGGCCCTGGAGGGGAAACTCAGAGAATGCTGCAGAGAAGGCAACAGCTGGGACATGTTCACTCCGATGAGGGCAGGGCGGCCTGTTTTGGTCTTTTATTTTGTTGTTTCAATTGTGCTGGTTCCGTTTTTTGTTTTATTGCTGATACAAATAAAGTGTTTTTGGAGCTTAAACATCCGACTAAGCCATGTTTTGAACGGAGAAATAGAACCCCGTCACACTCTTATATACTAACAAAGCTCTTATATACTAACAAAGCTCTTATATACTAACAAAGCACTTATATACTAACAAAGCTCTTATATACTAACAAAGCACTTATATACTAACAAAGCACTTATATACTAACAAAGCACTTATATACTAACAAAGCACTCATATACTAACAAAGCTCTTATATACTAACAAAGCACTTATATACTAACAAAGCACTTATATACTAACAAAGCACTTATATACTAACAAAGCACTCATATACTAACAAAGCTCTTATATACTAACAAAGCTCTTATATACTAACAAAGCACTTATATACTAACAAAGCACTTATATACTAACAAAGCTCTTATATACTAACAAAGCACTCATATACTAACAAAGCACTTATATACTAACAAAGCTCTTATAGACTAACAAAGCACTTATATACTAACAAAGCACTTATATACTAACAAAGCACTTATATACTAACAAAGCACTTATATACTAACAAAGCTCTTATATACTAACAAAGCACTCATATACTAACAAAGCACTTATATACTAACAAAGCTCTTATATACTAACAAAGCACTTATATACTAACAAAGCTCTTATATACTAACAAAGCACTTATATACTAACAAAGCACTTATATACTAACAAAGCACTTATATACTAACAAAGCACTGATATACTAACAAAGCACTTATATACTAACAAAGCTCTTATATACTAACAAAGCACTTATATACTAACAAAGCTCTTATATACTAACAAAGCTCTTATATACTAACAAAGCACTTATATACTAACAAAGCACTTATATACTAACAAAGCTCTTATATACTAACAAAGCTCTTATAGACTAACAAAGCACTTATATACTAACAAAGCACTTATATACTAACAAAGCTCTTATATACTAACAAAGCACTCATATACTAACAAAGCACTTATATACTAACAAAGCTCTTATATACTAACAAAGCACTTATATACTAACAAAGCTCTTATATACTAACAAAGCACTTATATACTAACAAAGCTCTTATATACTAACAAAGCTCTTATATACTAACAAAGCACTTATATACTAACAAAGCACTTATATACTAACAAAGCACTCATATACTAACAAAGCACTCATATACTAACAAAGCTCTTATATACTAACAAAGCACTTATAGACTAACAAAGCACTTATATACTAACAAAGCACTTATATACTAACAAAGCACTTATATGTTTATTATTTCATAATAAAAAAGATGTCTTATTTCGCCATAAGAAATAAATCAGTACAAAATGTGGGGAAAAAAGAGTAAAAAGTGGACTTCGATCCCTCAGTCGACATGTGGCTGTGTGTTGGTCTGTTAACAGCAGGATGCTGGTTCGATCCCTCAGTGGCTGAGGGGGAATGTGTGTTGGTCTGTGAACAGCAGGGTGCTGGTTCGATCCCTCAGTGGCTGAGGGGGAATGTGTGTTGGTCTGTGAACAGCAGGGTGCTGGTTCGATCCCTCAGTGGCTGAGGGGGAGTGTGTTGGTCTGTGAACAGCAGGGTGCTGGTTCGATCCCTCAGTGACTGAGGGGATGTGTGTTGGTCTGTGAACAGCAGGGTGCTGGTTCGATCCCTCAGTGGCTGAGGGGGACGTGTGTTGGTCTGTAAACAGCAGTGTGCTGGTTCGATCCCTCAGTGGCTGAGGGGGCGTGTGTTGGTCTGTAAACAGCAGTGTGCTGGTTCGATCCCTCAGTGGCTGAGGGGGCGTGTGTTGGTCTGTAAACAGCAGGGTGCTGGTTCGATCCCTCAGTGGCTGAGGGGACCTGTGTTGGTCTGTAAACAGCAGGGTGCTGGTTCGATCCCTCAGTGGCTGAGGGGGCATGTGTTGGTCTGTAAACAGCAGGGTGCTGGTTCGATCCCTCAGTCGACCATCTCTGAGACATACGAGTGTAAAAGTACTCACTGCAACATAAAGTACTCACTGCAACATAAAGTACTATTAATACTACTAGTTACTACTACTATTAGTATTACTAATCTATCGATTAGACTCATGAATCATAAAGCAGGCAGCCATGTGGATATTATCCGGCTGAACACAGCGTGCATCATCAGGCCTGACTTCCCGCTATCTCCTAACCCTCTGGAGAACCCGCTGCTTTCTGTGGAGGAACCCGAGCAGCTCACTCCCGGGTTTCAGGACGCGTCGCTGCACCCCTCAATAGACCTCACAGCGGGCGGAACCTGTCATAAAGTCCGCGAAAATAAAGCCCGCCCATTTAGAGGGAAGATATGATTGGTCAATTGAACTGTCAGTTGTCTGGTTGAGTTACTGTAGCGAGCCGCAGGGACGCGTCCTAAACCCGGATGTAAACTCCTTCCGGTTCCTTCGTCAAAGCCAAAGCAATCTCTCCAGAGTGTTCTGGAAAATAGCTGGAGATCAGGTCTGTGGCTGACACACATTTAGGAGACGGATCACGTTTTGTTCCGCCGGATAATCTCCACATGTCTCTCCTACTTTTATAATTTTTGAATCATAAATCTAGTCGCCAAAAGCTAAATGCTAACGTTATGCTATAAACGAACTACAAGCCGTACAGCAGCAGGGTCGCACGACTTCAACGTCACGCCAACTTAAGATCGTTTCAACTGACTTGCACTGAAACTGCACTTTGAACACTTTAAATATATTAACATTTTAAACTGTATACCCCGTTTATCTAGGCCCTTTTTGTTTTGTGTATAGGCTGCATGTCACACTGTGGGAAACGATATTTCTGGATGTATAAACATGTAGAATTTGTTTACAATAAAGCTGACTTTGACTTCCGCATGCTTGCATATTTTAACAAAGCTTTTCATGTGAGCCACACTGAATTGAACTAGAAGTCATGGCTGCGTCAATTACCAGTCTGATATCGTTTTACAAAGATGACAAGAAGAGCGTAGATAGAGGAGAGAACCACTACAAGTCAGGACACGTGCAGCAGTTCAGCCGAGATGAAGGTGTGCTTACCGGTGTTGTCAGGGCTAGCATGAGGAACGAGGTTTAGAGTGTCGGTGAGTAGTGATAGCAAGAGTACCGTTAACCTAGAGTTCATTTATTCACATTAATTCCCACCATCCATCTTCTCCCGCGTATCCGTGGTCGGGTCGCGGGGGTAGCAGTTCCAGCAGAGAGCCCCCAACTTTCTTTTCCCCTCATCAACCAGCTCTGACTGGGGGGTCCCGAGGCGCTCCCAGGCCAGAAGAGATATAGTCCCTCCACCTGGTCCTGGGTCTACCCCTCGGTCTCCTCCCAGCTGGACGTGCCTGGAACGCCTCCCTAGGGAGGCGCCCAGGTGGCATCCTAACTAGGTGCCCGAACCACCTCAACTGGCTCCTTTCGACGTGAAGGAGGAGCGGCTCAACTCCGAGTCCCTCCCTGATGACCGAACCTCTCACCTTATCTCTAAGGGAGACACCAGCCACCCTGCGGAGGAAACCCATCTCGGCCGCTTGTATCCGCGACCTCGTTCTTTGGGTCCTGACCCATCCTTCATGACCGTAGGTGAGGGGAGGAACGGCCCGGTAGACAGAGAGCTTTGCCTTCTGGCTCAGCTCCCTTTTCGTCACACGGTGCGGTAAAGCGACTGCAGTACCGCTCCCGCTGCTCCGACTCTCCGGCCCATCTCACGCTCCATTGTTCCCTCACTCGAGAACAAGACCCCGAGATACTTGAACTCCTTCACTTGGGGTAAGGACTCATTCCCTACTTGGAGTGGACAGTCCCATCGGTTTCCTGCTGAGAACCATGGCCTCAGATGTGGAGGTGCTGATCCTCATCCCAGCCGCTTCACACTCGGTGGTGAACCGATCCAGTGAGTGCTGAAGGTCGCAGACCGATGAAGCCATCAGAACCACATCATCTGCAAAAAGCAGAGGGGCAATCCTTAGTCCACCGAACTGCAGACCCCCCCCCCACGACTACGCCTCGAAATCCGATCCATGAATATTACAAACAGGATTGGTGACAAAGCGCAGCCCTGGCGGAGGCCAACCCTCACCGGAGATGGGTCCGACTTACTGCCGAGGACCCGGACACCGCTCTCGCTTTGGGAGGACAGAGATTGGATGGCCCTGAGTAGAGAGCCCCTCCCCCCATACTCCCGCAGCACCTCCCACAGTAACTCCCTGAGAACTCAGTCATACGCCTTCTCCAAGTCTACAAAACACATGTAGACCGGATCAGCGTACTCCCAGGCCCCCTCCAGGATCCTTGCGAGAGTAAAAAGCTGATCCGTCGTTCCACGACCAGGACGGAATCCGCATTGTTCCTCCTCAATCTGAGGTTCGACAATCGGCCTGACCCTCCTTTCGGGGTACCTTGGAGTAAACTTTCCCGGGGGGGCTGAGTAGTGTGATGCCTCTGTGATTGGCACACACCCTCTGACCCCCCGGTCTGCCACTCCTTCGGTACTGTTTCCGACTTCCACGCAACGTTGATGAGACGTGTCAACCATGACAGTCCCTCAACACCCAGAGCCTTCAGCGTCTCCGGGCGGATCTCATCCCCCCCCGGGGCTTTGCCACTGTGGAGCTGTTTGATGACCTCAGTGACCTCCCCCCGGGAGATTGGTGTTGATCCCCCGTCATACTCCAGCTCTGCCTCTAACACAGAGGGCGGAGTTGTCGGGTTCAGGAGTTCCTCAAAGTGTTCCTTCCAACGCCCCAACACTCCATCAGTTGAGGTCAACAGCGTCCCATCCTTACTGTACCCAGCTTGGATGGTTCCCTGCTTCCCCCTCCTGAGGGGTCGGACAGTTTTCCAGAACAACTTTGGTGCCGCCCGAAAGTCCTTCTCCATGTCTTCTCCGAACTTCTCCCACACCCGCTGCTTTGCCTCGGCCACGGATGAGGCTGCTGCCCTTCGGGCCTGTCGGTGCCTTGCAGCTGCCTCGGGAGTCCCCCGGGATAACAAATCCCTGAAGGCCTCCTTCTTCAGTCGGACGGCTTCCCTGACCACCGGTGTCCACCAGGAGGTTCGAGGGTTACCGCCCCTTGAGGCACCTAGGACCTTGAGACCACAGCTCCCCGCCGCGGCTTCGGCAATAGAGGCTTTGAACACCGACCACTCTGGTTCAATGTCCCCAACCTCCACAGGAATGCCCGAAAAGCTCCGCGGAGGTGTGAGTTGAAGGGCCTCCTGAACTTGGGCCTCCTCCAGACGTTCCCAGTTCACCTGAACTACACGTTTGGGCTCACCAGGTCTATCCAGAGGCTTCCCCCGCCACTCGACCCAACTCACCACCAGATGGCGATCAGTTCTCCGCCCCTCTCTTTACCCGAGTGTCCAAAACATACGGCCTCAGGTCCGATGATACGATAACGAAATCGATCATGGGCCTTCTGCCTAGGGTGCTCTGGTACCACGTACACTTATGAGCATCCTTATGTTCGAACATGGTGTTTGTTATGGCCAATCCATGACTAGCACAGAAGTCCAGCAACAAACCACCACTCCGGTTCAGATCAGGGGGGCCGGTCCTCCCAATCACGCCCCTCCACGTGTCTCCATCATCGCCCACATGTGCGTTGAAGTCTCCCAGCAGGACTAAGGAGTCCCCTTCAGGAGCCCCATACAGGACTCCTTCCAGGGTCTCCCAGCAGGACCAAAGAGTCCCCTTCAGGAGCCCCATACAGGACTCCTTCCAGGGTCTCCCAGCAGGACCAAAGAGTCCCCTTCAGGAGCCCCATACAGGACTCTCTCCAGGGTCTCCCAGCAGGACTAAAGAGTCCCCTTCAGGAGCCCCATACAGGACTCTCTCCAGGGTCTCCCAGCAGGACTAAAGAGTCCCCTTCAGGAGCCCCATACAGGACTCTCTCCAGGGTCTCCCAGCAGGACCAAAGAGTCCCCTTCAGGAGCCCCATACAGGACTCTCTCCAGGGTCTCCCAGCAGGACTAAAGAGTCCCCTTCAGGAGCCCCATACAGGACTCTCTCCAGGGTCTCCCAGCAGGACTAAAGAGTCCCCTTCAGGAGCCCCATACAGGACTCCTTCCAGGGTCTCCCAGCAGGACTAAAGAGTCCCCTTCAGGAGCCCTATACAGGACTCCTTCCAGGGTCTCCTAGCAGGACTAAAGAGTCCCCTTCAGGAGCCCCATACAGGACTCTCTCCAGGGTCTCCCAGCAGGACTAAAGAGTCCCCTTCAGGAGCCCCATACAGGACTCTTTCCAGGGTCTCCCAGCAGGACTAAAGAGTCCCCTTCAGGAGCCCCATACAGGACTCTTTCCAGGGTCTCCCAGCAGGACTAAAGAGTCCCCTTCAGGAGCCCCATACAGGACTCTTTCCAGGGTCTCCCAGCAGGACTAAAGAGTCCCCTTCAGGAGCCCCATACAGGACTCTCTCCAGGGTCTCCCAGCAGGACTAAAGAGTCCCCTTCAGGAGCCCCATACAGGACTCTCTCCAGGGTCTCCCAGCAAGACTAAAGAGTCCCCTTCAGGAGCCCCATACAGGACTCTTTCCAGGGTCTCCCAGCAGGACTAAAGAGTCCCCTTCAGGAGCCCCATACAGGACTCTCTCCAGGGTCTCCCAGCAGGACTAAAGAGTCCCCTTCAGGAGCCCCATACAGGACTCTGTCCAGGGTCTCCCAGCAGGACTAAGGAGTCCCCTTCAGGAGCCCCATGCAGGACTCCTTCCAGGGTCTCCCAGCAGGACTAAAGAGTCCCCTTCAGGAGCCCCATACAGGACTCCTTCCAGGGTCTCCCAGCAGGACTAAGGAGTCCCCTTCAGGAGCCCCATACAGGACTCCTTCCAGGGTCTCCCAGCAGGACTAAAGAGTCCCCTTCAGGAGCCCCATGCAGGACTCCTTCCAGGGTCTCCCAGCAGGACTAAAGAGTCCCCTTCAGGAGCCCCATGCAGGACTCCTTCCAGGGTCTCCCAGCAGGACTAAAGAGTCCCCTTCAGGAGCCCCATACAGGACTCTCTCCAGGGTCTCCCATCAGGACTAAAGAGTCCCCTTCAGGAGCCCCATGCAGGACTCTCTCCAGGGTCTCCCAGCAGGACCAAAGAGTCCCCTTCAGGAGCCCCATACAGGACTCCTTCCAGGGTCTCCCAGCAGGACTAAAGAGTCCCCTTCAGGAGCCCCATGCAGGACTCTCTCCAGGGTCTCCCAGCAGGACTAAAGAGTCCCCTTCAGGAGCCCCATGCAGGACTCTCTCCAGGGTCTCCCAGCAGGACTAAAGAGTCCCCTTCAGGAGCCCCATGCAGGACTCTCTCCAGGGTCTCCCAGCAGGACCAAAGAGTCCCCTTCAGGAGCCCCATACAGGACTCCTTCCAGGGTCTCCCAGCAGGACTAAAGAGTCCCCTTCAGGAGCCCCATGCAGGACTCTCTCCAGGGTCTCCCAGCAGGACTAAAGAGTCCCCTTCAGGAGCCCCATGCAGGACTCTCTCCAGGGTCTCCCAGCAGGACTAAAGAGTCCCCTTCAGGAGCCCCATGCAGGACTCTCTCCAGGGTCTCCCAGCAGGACCAAAGAGTCCCCTTCAGGAGCCCCATACAGGACTCCTTCCAGGGTCTCCCAGCAGGACTAAAGAGTCCCCTTCAGGAGCCCCATGCAGGACTCTCTCCAGGGTCTCCCAGCAGGACTAAAGAGTCCCCTTCAGGAGCCCCATGCAGGACTCTCTCCAGGGTCTCCCAGCAGGACTAAAGAGTCCCCTTCAGGAGCCCCATGCAGGACTCTCTCCAGGGTCTCCCAGCAGGACTAAAGAGTCCCCTTCAGGAGCCCCATGCAGGACTCTCTCCAGGGTCTCCCAGCAGGACCAAAGAGTCCCCTTCAGGAGCCCCATACAGGACTCCTTCCAGGGTCTCCCAGCAGGACTAAAGAGTCCCCTTCAGGAGCCCCATGCAGGACTCTCTCCAGGGTCTCCCAGCAGGACTAAAGAGTCCCCTTCAGGAGCCCCATGCAGGACTCTCTCCAGGGTCTCCCAGCAGGACTAAAGAGTCCCCTTCAGGAGCCCCATGCAGGACTCTCTCCAGGGTCTCCCAGCAGGACCAAAGAGTCCCCTTCAGGAGCCCCATACAGGACTCCTTCCAGGGTCTCCCAGCAGGACTAAAGAGTCCCCTTCAGGAGCCCCATACAGGACTCTCTCCAGGGTCTCCCAGCAGGACTAAAGAGTCCCACTTCAGGAGCCCCATGCAGGACTCTCTCCAGGGTCTCCAAGAAGGCCGTATACTCTGAACTGCTGTTGGGTGCATAAGCACACACAGTCAGAGTGTCCCCCCATAACCCGCAGGCGTAGGGAGGCGACCCTCTCGTCCACTGGGGTAAACTCCCTTCTGGCAGCGCCCCCGACCCCAGCGCTGTTTCCCGTAGGTGGTGGGCCCGCGGGACGGAGAAGCGGAGGTGTTGCCCACGTTGCCTCTTCGGGCTGGGCCCGGCCGGGCTCCGTGGCAAGCCCGGCCACCAGACGCTCGCCGACGAGTCCTCCTTCTGGGCCTGGCTCCAGAAGGGGGCACCCGGGCTTCCTCCGGGCCGGGTGTCCTCACTTCCTGTGCCGTCTTTCATGAGGTCTTTTGAAATTCCCATCAACAAATCCATTGTAAGTGTCACATGAAATGTTTATTAGGCAAGGCAAGTTTATTTATAGCACTTTCCAACACGAGGCAGTTCAAAGGCTTTACAAAAAACGAAAGACTTTCAGAAAATGGCATTTAAAACCAGTCATTAAAAAGAAAAGCTAATAAAATAAACATTAAAAGATCAAAGTCACAGAGAGTCTGAGATGTGAACAGTTCCATTAGAAGCAGCGACACAGAGAAAAGTCTTCCTGCTGGATCTGAAAGTAGTCAGAGTCGCAGCGGACCTGCAGGTTTCTGGGAGTCCCTGAAGACCTGAGAGACCTGTCTCTGGGGACAGGAAGCTGACCAGTCCCTGAAGACCTGAGAGATCTGTCTCTGGGGACAGGAAGCTGACCAGTCCCTGAAGACCTGAGAGATCTGTCTCTGGGGACAGGAAGCTGACCAGTCCCTGAAGACCTGAGAGACCTGTCTCTGGGGACAGGAAGCTGACCAGTCCCTGAAGACCTGAGAGATCTGTCTCTGGGGACAGGAAGCTGACCAGTCCCTGAAGACCTGAGAGATCTGTCTCTGGGGACAGGAAGCTGACCAGTCCCTGAAGACCTGAGAGGTCTGTCTCTGGGGACAGGAAGCTGACCAGTCCCTGAAGACCTGAGAGATCTGTCTCTGGGGACAGGAAGCTGACCAGTCCCTGAAGACCTGAGAGATCTGTCTCTGGGGACAGGAAGCTGACCAGTCCCTGAAGACCTGAGAGATCTGTCTCTGGGGACAGGAAGCTGACCAGTCCCTGAAGACCTGAGAGATCTGTCTCTGGGGACAGGAAGCTGACCAGTCCCTGAAGACCTGAGAGATCTGTCTCTGGGGACAGGAAGCTGACCAGTCCCTGAAGACCTGAGAGATCTGTCTCTGGGGACAGGAAGCTGACCAGTCCCTGAAGACCTGAGAGATCTGTCTCTGGGGACAGGAAGCTGACCAGTCCCTGAAGACCGTTCTGAATCAGCTGCAGCTTCCTCATAGATGTGTGTAGTGAGACCTGTGAAGACACCTTTGCAGTAGTCCAGTCTCCTGAAGATAAAGGCATGGACACGTGTCTCCAGGTCCTGCTGTGACATTAGTCTTTAGTCCTAGATATGTTCTTTAGGTGACAGTAGGCTGATTTAGTAACTGTTTCAATGTGACTGTTGAAGCTCAGGTCAGAGTCCATGACTACACCTAGATCTCTGTCTCTCTGTGGTTTGAACATTGCAGACTGAAGCTCAGCTCAGAGTCCATGACTACACCTAGATCTCTGTCTATCTGTGGTTTGAACATTGCAGACTGAAGCTCAGCGCTAACTTCTAAACGTTCTGCCTTGGCTCCAAAAACCATGACCTCAGTTTCATCTTTGTTTAATTGGAGAAAGTTCTGACACATCCAGTCATTGATTTGTTCAATGCTCTTACTCAGTGTTTGAACTGGAGCATCGTCTCCTGGGGAAATTGTTACGTAAATGTGTGTGTCATCTGCATCGCTATGGTAACTGATTGTGTTGTTCTTCATTATCTGAGCCAGTGGTAGCATGTAGACGTTAAAGAGAAGAGGCCCCAGAGAACACAGAGATGTCCATGAAGCAAACGCACAGTCGGCTACAAACAGTGAGAGGGGATCATCGGGAACCCCCACCCCACAGGTATCTCCAGGAGCAGAGGAGCTCTCTCCACAGAAAGTGGACGCCCACGTGGAGAATGGAAATGCAGTCATGGGCTCATCAGCCATCTTTGGTTAGAGATCTAGATATACAGAGACTAGAGAGACTAGAGAGACTACAGAGAGACTAGAGAGACTAGAGAGACTAGAGAGAGAGACTAGAGAGACTAGAAAGACTAGAGAGACTACAGAGAGAGACTAGAGAGACTAGAGAGACTAGAGAGACTACAGAGAGAGACTACAGAGACTAGAGAGACTAGAGAGACTAGAGAGACTACAGAGAGAGACTAGAGAGACTAGAGATACTAGAGAGACTAGAGAGACTACAGAGAGAGACTAGAGAGACTAGAGATACTAGAGAGACTAGAGAGACTAGAGAGACTACAGAGAGAGACTACAGAGACTACAGAGACTAGAGAGACTAGAGAGACTACAGAGAGAGACTAGAGAGACTAGAGAGACTACAGAGAGAGACTAGAGAGACTAGAGATACTAGAGAGACTACAGAGACTAGAGAGACTAGAGAGACTAGAGACTAGAGAGACTACAGAGACTAGAGAGACTAGAGAGACTACAGAGAGAGACTAGAGAGACTAGAGAGACTACAGAGAGAGACTAGAGATACTAGAGAGACTACAGAGACTAGAGAGACTAGAGAGACTAGAGAGACTACAGAGACTAGAGATACTAGAGAGACTACAGAGACTAGAGAGACTAGAGAGACCACAGAGACTAGAGAGACTAGAAAGACTAGAGATACTAGAGAGACTACAGAGACTAGAGAGACTACAGAGACTACAGAGACTAGAGAGACCACAGAGACTAGAGAGACTAGAGAGACTACAGAGACTAGAGAGACTACAGAGACTAGAGAGACTACAGAGACTAGAGAGACTACAGAGACTACAGAGACTACAGAGACTAGAGAGACTACAGAGACTACAGATACTAGAGAGACTACAGAGACTAGAGAGACTAGAGAGACTACAGAGGCTAGAGAGACTACAGAGACTACAGATACTAGAGAGACTACAGAGACTAGAGAGACTAGAGAGACTACAGAGACTAGAGAGACTACAGAGACTACAGAGGCTAGAGAGACTACAGAGACTACAGAGACTACAGAGACTAGAGAGACTACAGAGACTACAGATACTAGAGAGACTACAGAGACTAGAGAGACTAGAGAGACTACAGAGACTAGAGAGACTACAGAGACTACAGAGACTAGAGAGACTACAGAGACTAGAGAGACTAGAGAGACTACAGAGACTAGAGAGACTACAGAGACTAGAGAGACTACAGAGACTAGAGAGACTACAGAGACTAGAGAGACTAGAGACTAGAGAGACTACAGAGACTAGAGAGACTAGAGAGACTACAGAGACTAGAGAGACTAGAGAGACTACAGAGACTAGAGAGACTAGAGAGACTACAGAGACTAGAGAGACTACAGAGACTAGAGAGACTAGAGAGACTACAGAGAGTAGAGAGACTAGAGAGACTAGAGAGACTAGAGAGACTACAGAGACTACAGAGACTAGAGAGACTACAGAGACTAGAGAGACTACAGAGACTAGAGAGACTACAGAGACTACAGAGACTACAGAGACTAGAGAGACTAGAGAGACTACAGAGACTAGAGAGACTACAGAGACTAGAGAGACTACAGAGACTAGAGAGACTACAGAGACTACAGAGACTACAGAGACTAGAGAGACTACAGAGACTAGAGAGACTACAGAGACTACAGAGACTACAGAGACTACAGAGACTAGAGAGACTAGAGAGACTAGAGAGACTAGAGAGACTACAGAGACTAGAGAGACTACAGAGACTACAGAGACTAGAGAGACTACAGAGACTAGAGAGACTACAGAGACTACAGAGACTACAGAGACTACAGAGACTAGAGAGACTACAGAGACTAGAGAGACTAGAGAGACTACAGAGACTAGAGAGACTACAGAGACTACAGAGACTAGAGAGACTACAGAGACTAGAGAGACTACAGAGACTAGAGAGACTACAGAGACTACAGAGACTAGAGAGACTACAGAGACTAGAGAGACTACAGAGACTAGAGAGACTACAGAGACTAGAGAGACTACAGAGACTACAGAGACTACAGAGACTAGAGAGACTACAGAGACTACAGAGACTAGAGAGACTACAGAGACTACAGAGACTACAGAGACTAGAGAGACTACAGAGACTAGAGAGACTACAGAGACTACAGAGACTAGAGAGACTACAGAGACTAGAGAGACTACAGAGACTAGAGAGACTACAGAGACTAGAGAGACTAGAGAGACTACAGAGACTACAGAGACTACAGAGACTACAGAGACTAGAGAGACTACAGAGACTAGAGAGACTACAGAGACTAGAGAGACTACAGAGACTACAGAGACTAGAGAGACTAGAGAGACTAGAGAGACTAGAGAGACTACAGAGACTACAGAGACTAGAGAGACTACAGAGACTAGAGAGACTAGAGAGACTAGAGAGACTACAGAGACTACAGAGACTAGAGAGACTACAGAGACTAGAGAGACTACAGAGACTAGAGAGACTAGAGAGACTACAGAGACTAGAGAGACTACAGAGACTAGAGAGACTACAGAGACTAGAGAGACTACAGAGACTACAGAGACTACAGAGACTAGAGAGACTACAGAGACTAGAGAGACTACAGAGACTACAGAGACTAGAGAGACTACAGAGACTACAGAGACTAGAGAGACTAGAGAGACTACAGAGACTAGAGAGACTACAGAGACTACAGAGACTAGAGAGACTACAGAGACTAGAGAGACTACAGAGACTACAGAGACTACAGAGACTAGAGAGACTACAGAGACTAGAGAGACTACAGAGACTACAGAGACTAGAGAGACTACAGAGACTAGAGAGACTACAGAGACTAGAGAGACTACAGAGACTACAGAGACTACAGAGACTAGAGAGACTAGAGAGACTAGAGAGACTACAGAGACTAGAGAGACTACAGAGACTACAGAGACTAGAGAGACTAGAGAGACTAGAGAGACTACAGAGACTAGAGAGACTACAGAGACTAGAGAGACTACAGAGACTAGAGAGACTACAGAGACTACAGAGACTACAGAGACTAGAGAGACTAGAGAGACTACAGAGACTACAGAGACTAGAGAGACTACAGAGACTAGAGAGACTACAGAGACTACAGAGACTAGAGAGACTAGAGAGACTAGAGAGACTAGAGAGACTAGAGAGACTACAGAGACTAGAGAGACTACAGAGACTAGAGAGACTACAGAGACTACAGAGACTAGAGAGACTACAAAGACTAGAGAGACTAGAGAGACTACAGAGACTACAGAGACTAGAGAGACTACAGAGACTACAGAGACTAGAGAGACTAGAGAGACTAGAGAGACTAGAGAGACTACAGAGACTAGAGAGACTAGAGAGACTACAGAGACTACAGAGACTAGAGAGACTAGAGAGACTACAGAGACTAGAGAGACTAGAGAGACTACAGAGACTACAGAGACTAGAGAGACTACAGAGACTAGAGAGACTACAGAGACTACAGAGACTAGAGAGACTACAGAGACTAGAGAGACTACAGAGACTAGAGAGACTACAGAGACTACAGAGACTAGAGAGACTAGAGAGACTAGAGAGACTAGAGAGACTAGAGAGACTAGAGAGACTACAGAGACTACAGAGACTAGAGAGACTACAGAGACTAGAGAGACTACAGAGACTAGAGAGACTAGAGAGACTATAGAGACTAGAGAGACTAGAGAGACTAGAGAGACTAGAGAGACTACAGAGACTAGAGAGACTAGAGAGACTATAGAGACTAGAGAGACTAGAGAGACTAGAGAGACTAGAGAGACCATGCTAACTTACTTCCGGGTTTTAGGACGCGTCACTGCGGCTCTCTGTAGCGGGGCTCTGTGGATGGAGAGCGGGACCAACGAGCCCCCCGTCTCACAGCAGAGACGCATTTAACCCTTCACCTTCCAACAGAAGCTGAACAGGCAGATTCCAAGGATTTATTCATTTGGAAATGTTATTTTAAATACAATTAGATCGAGTTATTTTGGTAAAACTAATGAAAAAGCAACGACATATAAAAATAATATTTAAAAAAAAATGTTTTTTTTTAATGTTTTCAAATATTATTTTTTTGAATATCTTAGGCCCTCACAGAGACAGCTCGCGACTGCCAAGTACTCACTGCAACATAAAGTACTCACTGCAACATAAAGTACTCACTGCAACATAAAGTACTCACTGCAACATAAAGTACTCACTGCAACATAAAGTACTCACTGCAACATAAAGTACTCACTGCAACATAAAGTACTCACTGCAACATAAAGTACTCACTGCAACATAAAGTACTCACTAAGTACTCACTGCAACATAAAGTACTCACTGCAACATAAAGTACTCACTGCAACATAAAGTACTCACTGCACATAAGTACTCACCGCAACATAAAGTACTCACTAAGTACTCACCGTAACATAAAGTACTCACGCAACTAAGTACTCACCGCAACATAAAGTACTCACTAAGTACTCACCGTAACATAAAGTACTCACTAAGTACTCACCGTAACATAAAGTACTCACTAAGTACTCACCGTAACATAAAGTACTCACTAAGTACTCACTGTAACATAAAGTACTCACTAAGTACTCACCGTAACATAAAGTACTCACTAAGTACTCACTGTAACATAAAGTACTCACTAAGTACTCACTGTAACATAAAGTACTCACTAAGTACTCACTGTAACATAAGATACTCACTGCAACATAAAGTACTCACTAAGTACTCACTGCAACATAAAGTACTCACCGTAACATAAAGTACTCACTAAGTACTCACCGTAACATAAAGTACTCACTAAGTACTCACTAAGTACTCACTGCAACATAAAGTACTCACTAAGTACTCACCGTAACATAAAGTACTCACTAAGTACTCACTAAGTACTCACTGCAACATAAAGTACTCACTAAGTACTCACTAAGTACTCACCGTAACATAAAGTACTCACTAAGTACTCACTAAGTACTCACTGCAACATAAAGTACTCACTAAGTACTCACCGTAACATAAAGTACTCACTAAGTACTCACTAAGTACTCACTGCAACATAAAGTACTCACTAAGTACTCACTAAGTACTCACCGTAACATAAAGTACTCACTAAGTACTCACTAAGTACTCACCGTAACATAAAGTACTCACTAAGTACTCACTAAG
>CM070441.1:637287-647287 GCA_036324595.1 Champsocephalus gunnari
CAAATATCTATTATATATTATTTTAGAAATGTTATTTTGCACATGATGAAATATTCATTATTAAATCGAATAACAACTTTAACCCTAAAATTATAATAATAAAAATAATATTAACAGCCCTGCCCTGCAGAATAAAAGCATTTCAAAGATAAAGGTATTCTGAAAGAAACAGGAAACAGCATGTGCTTTAGAAAACATAATATAAAGCATTTATTCTTGTCGGTGACATGTGGCTCAGAGATATGAATACAGAGGGGCGGGATGCTGACCGTCTGACAGAGCTCAGACTATATAGATATATATCTCAAAAGGAGACCGCCAAAATGTGGTTTTAGTATTATAAATGACCAAAGTGGTGTGTGTTCAGCAGTGGAACCAGTCCAACCAGTTTAAAGGAATGCATGTCAACACTGGCGACGCCAATGTTCCACAAAAACTTTCAAAATAAATTCAATTTAAGCGGCCAATTGTAATCAGGCGGTGAAAAAACTAAGTGTAAAGTTACATCTGTTACCTCTGTTCGCGGTTACCCCCGTTACCTCTGCTAGCTGTTACCCCTGTTAGCCGTTACCTCTGCTAGCTGTTACCTCTGCTAGCTGTTACCCCTGTTAGCCGTTACCTCTGCTAGCTGTTACCCCTGTTAGCCGTTACCTCTGCTAGCTGTTACCCCTGTTAGCCGTTACCTCTGCTAGCTGTTACCTCTGCTAGCTGTTACCCCTGTTAGCCGTTACCTCTGCTAGCCGTTACCTCTGCTAGCTGTTACCCCTGTTAGCTGTTACCCCTGTTAGCCGTTACCTCTGCTAGCCGTTACCTCTGCTAGCTGTTACCTCTGCTAGCTGTTAGCTGTTAGCTGTTACCTCTGTTCGCGGTTACCTCTGCTAGCTGTTACCCCCGTTAGCTGTTACCTCTGCTAGCTGTTACCTCTGCTAGCTGTTACCCCCGTTACCCCCGTTAGCTGTTACCCCTGTTAGCCGTTACCTCTGCTAGCTGTTACCTCTGCTAGCTGTTAGCTGTTAGCTGTTAGCTGTTACCTCTGTTCGCGGTTACCTCTGCTAGCTGTTACCCCTGTTAGCCGTTACCTCTGCTAGCTGTTAGCTGTTAGCTGTTAGCTGTTACCTCTGTTCGCGGTTACCTCTGCTAGCTGTTACCTCTGCTAGCTGTTACCCCCGTTAGCTGTTACCTCTGCTAGCTGTTACCTCTGCTAGCTGTTACCCCCCGTTACCTCTGTTAGCTGTTACCTCTGTTAGCTGTTACCTCTGTTAGCGGTTACCCCCGTTACCTCTGTTAGCTGTTACCCCTGTTAGCTGTTACCTCTGTTCGCGGTTACCTCTGCTAGCTGTTACCCCCGTTAGCTGTTACCTCTGCTAGCTGTTACCTCTGCTAGCTGTTACCCCCGTTACCTCTGTTAGCTGTTACCTCTGTTAGCTGTTACCTCTGTTAGCGGTTACCCCCGTTACCTCTGTTAGCTGTTACCCCTGTTAGCTGTTACCTCTGCTAGCGGTTACCTCTGCTAGCTGTTAGCTGTTACCTCTGTTAGCTGTTACCTCTGTTAGCTGTTACCTCTGCTAGCGGTTACCTCTGCTAGCTGTTAGCTGTTACCTCTGTTAGCTGTTACCTCTGTTAGCGGTTACCCCCGTTAGCGGTTACCCCCGTTAGCTGTTACCCCCGTTAGCGGTTACCCCCTGTTAGCGGTTACCCCCGTTAGCGGTTACCCCCGTTAGCTGTTACCCCCGTTAGCTGTTACCCCCGTTAGCTGTCACCTCTGTTAGCTGTTACCTCTGCTAGCTGTTACCCCCGTTAGCTGTTACCTCTGCTAGCTGTTACCCCCGTTAGCTGTTACCTCTGTTAGCTGTTACCTCTGCTAGCTGTTACCCCCGTTAGCTGTTACCTCTGTTAGCTGTTACCTCTGCTAGCTGTTACCTCTGTTAGCTGTTACCTCTGCTAGCTGTTACCCCCGTTAGCTGTTACCTCTGTTAGCTGTTACCTCTGCTAGCTGTTACCTCTGTTAGCTGTTACCGCTGTTAGCTGTTACCTCTGTTAGCTGTTAGCTCTGTTAGCTGTTACCCCCGTTAGCTGTTACCTCTGTTAGCTGTTACCTCTGTTAGCTGTTACCCCCGTTAGCTGTTACCTCTGCTAGCTGTTACCTCTGCTAGCTGTTAGCTGTTACCTCTGCTAGCTGTTACCTCTGCTAGCTGTTAGCTGTTACCGCTGTTAGCTGTTAGCTCTGTTAGCTGTTAGCTCTGTTAGCTGTTAGCTCTGTTAGCTGTTACCTCTGTTAGCTGTTACCTCTGTTAGCTGTTACCTCTGCTAGCTGTTACCTCTGCTAGCTGTTAGCTGTTACCTCTGTTAGCTGTTACCTCTGCTAGCTGTTAGCTCTGTTAGCTGTTAGCTCTGTTACCTCTGTTAGCTGTTAGCTCTGTTAGCTGTTAGCTGTTAGCTCTGTTACCTCTGTTAGCTGTTACCTCTGTTAGCTGTTAGCTCTGTTAGCTGTTAGCTCTGTTAGCTGTTAGCTCTGTTAGCTGTTAGCTCTGTTACCTCTGTTAGCTGTTAGCTCTGTTAGCTGTTAGCTCTGTTAGCTGTTAGCTCTGTTAGCTGTTAGCTCTGTTACCTCTGTTAGCTGTTACCTCTGCTAGCTGTTAGCTCTGTTACCTCTGTTAGCTGTTAGCTCTGTTAGCTATGTGAGCTGATAGCTCCATTAACGTTTTTAAGATTACATCGCCCAACATAATTACAACTCATAGAAGCAAACTGAATGATATATTATATACAAAACAAAGCAGACACACTTTAAGGTTAAAGATGATCAATGAATCTGAGGTTATCCACTGAAAATAACCTCTCTGTTCGTCTGTCTTTCAGCCAGAGGAAGTTAAGAAGCTGATTGGCGACACATCTACTTTCCACCAGAGTGGGCCTGTTGTGGCTGGGATGAAGTGCATGATGATCAGAGACCAGTACGATGACCCCAGCAGCTACTGCCTGCAGCTGAAGAGCCGGAAGGACGCTGACGGCAACACCTTCAACATCTGCGTGGGCAAGACTACTACAGGTGAGTCATCACGCCCAACATTAGCCTCCTTTAGCTTAGCGGTGGTGAAGTCATGTGACCGTGCTGTAGTTCCTTTATAGCCCAACATTAGCCTCCTTTAGCTTAGCGGTGGTGAAGTGAAGTCATGTGACCGTGCTGTAGTTCCTCTATAGCCCAACATTAGCCTCCTTTAGCTTAGCGGTGGTGAAGTGAAGTCATGTGACCGTGCTGTAGTTCCTCTATAGCCCAACATTAGCCTCCTTTAGCTTAGCGGTGGTGAAGTCATGTGACCGTGCTGTAGTTCCTTTATAGCCCAACATTAGCCTCCTTTAGCTTAGCGGTGGTGAAGTGAAGTCATGTGACCGTGCTGTAGTTCCTTTATAGCCCAACATTAGCCTCCTTTAGCTTAGCGGTGGTGAAGTCATGTGACCGTGCTGTAGTTCCTTTATAGCCCAACATTAGCCTCCTTTAGCTTAGCGGTGGTGAAGTCATGTGACCGTGCTGTAGTTCCTTTATAGCCCAACATTAGCCTCCTTTAGCTTAGCGGTGGTGACGTGAAGTCATGTGACCGTGCTGTAGTTCCTTTATAGCCCAACATTAGCCACCTTTAGCTTAGCGGTGGTGAAGTGAAGTCATGTGACCGTGCTGTAGTTCCTTTATAGCCCAACATTAGCCTCCTTTAGCTTAGCGGTGGTGACGTGAAGTCATGTGACCGTGCTGTAGTTCCTTCATAGCCCAACATTAGCCTCCTTTAGCTTAGCGGCGGTGACGTGAAGTCATGTGACCGTGCTGTAGTTCCTTTATAGCCCAACATTAGCCTCCTTTAGCTTAGCGGTGGTGACGTGAAGTCATGTGACCGTGCTGTAGTTCCTTTATAGCCCAACATTAGCCTCCTTTAGCTTAGCGGTGGTGACGTGAAGTCATGTGACCGTGCTGTAGTTCCTTTATAGCCCAACATTAGCCTCCTTTAGCTTAGCGGTGGTGACGTGAAGTCATGTGACCGTGCTCTAGTTCCTTTATAGCCCAACATTAGCCTCCTTTAGCTTAGCGGTGGTGACGTGAAGTCATGTGACCGTGCTCTAGTTCCTTTATAGCCCAACATTAGCCTCCTTTAGCTTAGCGGTGGTGACGTGAAGTCATGTGACCGTGCTGTAGTTCCTTTATAGCCCAACATTAGCCTCCTTTAGCTTAGCGGTGGTGACGTGAAGTCATGTGACCGTGCTGTAGTTCCTTTATAGCCCTACATTAGCCTCCTTTAGCTTAGCGGTGGTGACGTGAAGTCATGTGACCGTGCTGTAGTTCCTTTATAGCCCACCATTAGCCTCCTTTAGCTTAGCGGTGGTGACGTGAAGTCATGTGACCGTGCTGTAGTTCCTTTATAGCCCAACATTAGCCTCCTTTAGCTTAGCGGTGGTGATGTGAAGTCATGTGACCGTGCTGTAGTTCCTTTATAGCCCAACATTAGCCTCCTTTAGCTTAGCGGTGGTGATGTGAAGTCATGTGACCGTGCAGTAGTTCCTTTATAGCCCAACATTAGCCTCCTTTAGCTTAGCGGTGGTGACGTGAAGTCATGTGACCGTGCTGTCGTTCCTTTATAGCCCAACATTAGCCTCCTTTAGCTTAGCGCTGGTGACGTGAAGTCATGTGACCGTGCTGTAGTTCCTTTATGGCCCAACATTAGCTTCTTACTTCAGAAATCATAAAGTGGTGTTAACATATGGAGATTATCCTCTGAACTAAACGTGTGGAGGAATCCCATTGGACCAGAGAGCTGCTGCCTTCAGGCTCAACCACAGAAATGCGACGGCTCTGTTTGAGTGTTTCTGGTTGTCTCGTATAAAGAGTGACCGGTCTCACCCACTGTTCTCTGTCTCTCCACAGCTGTAGTCATCGCTAAGGGAACGAAAGAGGCCAACGGAGGTCAGGTGACCGCCAAGGTTTACACCATCGTGAGTTACCTGCGGGGAGCCGGATATTGAGACCCCAAATGTGTCCACCCTGAGCTTTAGGTCTGTAGTATTTGAATTCTTCCATCAGGGATAAACAAAGTGTTCAGAGGCGTTTCCCACACGGCCTGTCAGCAGTGTTACCCCGTCACACAACTGTGGACATCTGGAAAATATCGCATCAATAAAAATATGTTTATTTTAAAAACAAGAAGTCCGAGAGTTTCTCTGTGTGTGTGTGTGGTGTGTGTGTGGTTACACTTTTGAGCTACTTGCACTTGCACTTTACTTGTGTATATCCGGTATATGATGTAATGTTGTACTCCACTACATGTATTTAATACCTTTATTTTGAATGGACCAATCTGCACAATCACTACTTTTACTATATTTTACTAAAGTACAAGATCCGAGTACTTCTTCTTCCTGTGTGTGTGTGTGTGTGTGTGTGTGTGCGCGTGCGTGTTGGTGTAGCTGTCTTTGTGAGGACCACTAACCGTTTCCATGTAATGCTACTTTAAAGTTCTCTTCCGCTCACAGGCAGGGCGGACTGGCCATTGGGAATACCGGGGGTTGGCATGGAAACGGGGTTCAGGGGGAGTGGCTGTACCCGTAGGATAGAAAAGGGGGAAGTGACGTCTGACTCGGAGGTGGCGCGGCTGCGGAGAAGAACGTGTTGCCCACCTTCTGTTACTGAGTTCAGGCTAGCTAGCAGGTTTATTGTTTTGGGTGCAGTCCCTTTTGCCTCCACTTGCTGTTCAAATGGATGTTGAAAGAAAAATAAATCTGTTTACAGTTCTGTTTCATATGGGTGTAGAAGAAGAATTGGGAGCGACGAAACCCTCTTTAATGGTCACACATGCAGAGCACACAGCACACACAGTGAAATTAGTTCTCTGCTTTAAACCCATCCTAGCACCAGGAGTCTGGCACCAGGAGTCTGGAACCAGGAGTCTGGCACCAGGAGTCTGGCACCAGGAGTCTGGCACCAGGAGTCTGGCACCAGGAGTCTAGCACTAGGAGTCTGCACCAGGAGTCTGCACCAGGAGTCTAGAACTAGGAGTCTAGAACTAGGAGTCTGGCACCAGGAGTCTAGCACTAGGAGTCTAGCACCAGGAGTCTAGCACCAGGAGTCTAGCCCCAGGAGCAGTGGGCAGCTATTGCCCGGGGAGCAATGGGGGGGAAGGGGGTTGTCCGGTGCCTTGCTCAAGGGCACCACGGCAGGGCAGGAGGTAAACTGGGACCTCTCCAAGTAGAAGTCCACACTCCAAATGTAGGTCTGGTCGGGGACTTGAACCGGCGACCCTACGGCTCCCAGCCCCTACTGACTGCCATAGAGTTAGTCCCTAATGTTGCTCTCAAAGTGCACCAGATTGATGCATTGAACTGGGGGGAGCTTGCCCCCGGACCCCCCTAGAGGAGCTGAGGTCCACCACCTGCCCACACCCCCTGTGAAATTGTCTCACCCACATTCCATGCGTCAAGTCAGGCAAATTGGGTCCAGATGTTATCGCATCAAAGATCTGTTAACATTAAAATGAATAAATATATGCTCTAACTATTCAGCAGTGATGCTCCGTGTTGCGCCGAGGCTTCGGAGCGTGTGTCGAGTAATCCTCGAAGCTTCTTGTGAAGCCTGTATCGAGGCTCGTATCGTTTTGGGCCAGTGACGTCATCGATGACAGACGAAGCCTCGCTGCCTGTCGACACCACGTGACTGCTTCAGGAAGCGTTTCAGATCGGTTGAACCGTTGAACCACAACGCTCATAATGCCCATGGATGTATACTAAGAACCATATCACCCCTCCTGCACCCGGGCCCAGAGAGCTCAGACCCTCACTCATAGAGGTCAGAACATGTCGAAGTATAAAAACATGAATCAATAAATACAGGAATACATATCTCAGTGTTGTCAGGGAGCTTCAGCGTGCTGCGGCTCAGCTGGAAGCAGCTGACTCACGCCCGCAGGGTCCCGGTTCAACGACTGAACAACACGTCTTTGTTGTTGTTTATAAAAGCTACAGCTAAATGAGATAATGTAGTTAATAAATAGTCTTTGATATGGTTTAGCCTTTCTCCGGCTACACCATGGTTACGTTTATGAATATTATTAAGGAATACAAATCCCTCTTTGCAATGTGCAGCCTCCTCAGGCTTTTCCATCACAATCATTAAACTGGAATAAATACAATATTGTTAACATGAACATATGATGTAATGTTGGTTGTGTAGAGTTACTCTAAGGCTTTACTCGACGGGGACTCGGTGAGAGAGAGCGCACTGTGGAGATGTCCAACCTGCCTGTTTTACACACTTTGACCAGCAGGGGGTTTGTGTTCAGATGAAGCCTCGTGAGATGAACCCAAGCTTCATAAGGCTTCATCTCGCCATCACCACTGTTTAGCTCTGGCAGCTCGAGGGCTGCCCGGCGATGTGATGGCGTTACGAGTGATGGTCCAGAATAACATTAAGTGCAGGGTTTGTTGTTAAGTGACAGAGTGTCGTCGCCGGCCGGCCGATACATGCGGGGGCCTGTCTGTCTGAGCCCGGGCCACTTCCCCAGTCCGCCCTGCGCACAGGAACTCCACATATACACACGGTATAATGCAGTACTGCTAATCTATGCAGTATTTATATATCTATATTTCACACACATTCAAAAACTATAATACTAAAATGCTTTTACATGTTTAAAAACAGGATGGTATACTATTACTACTCACTGCGTAGTATTTGCGTTCTCTGTGTATTTACTTTGACGTGTTTGTCACTGTCTGACTTTCTATTGGTGCAGAGCTGAAGTAGGCGGGGCTTAAACATATATCTGTGGTGTGATTGGTCCAAATGCTCCCATCTGTAGATGTGTAATGATCCCGTTTCTAACACATTGATTTAACTCCATTTGGTCTCAGAAGTACTTACGTGTTCTTAATAAAGGTTTGTGTTTGTGTTTGTCTTAAAGATCCAGCTGAGTTAAATAACATTTCATCTTTCATCCGTCGCGTTTTATATATATATATATATATATATTCGCGTTTTATATTTAGCTGCAGTTAAAGGCTACAAGGGCACCGGACTGTTAAAGGTGTGTGTGTGTGTGTGTGTGTGTGTGTGTGTGTGTGTGTGTGTGTGTGTGTGTGTGTGTGTGTGTGTGTGTGTGTGTGTGTGTGTGTGTGTGTGTGTGTGTGTGTGTGTGTGTGTGTGTGTCGGGGTTAAGGCCTTTTGAATGAATGCTGAGCCGGTCTCACATTTCCCCTTTCCATGCACTTTGACCTTCAGTCAGAGTTAGGGGCCGTCGCTAAAGTGCAGACAAAGAACACAGCGTGTACAGCATGACATACACACCGGTATGTACAAGAAACATAAATATAGACTAAAATGACAATACCAAAGAAAACAAATCCTAAAGTGAAACGTGTTCCAGAAACTTAAATATTCAATACAAGAAAAGGACAAGTATGGAGAAATGGTTCACGCGTATGGACGTTACTGAATACAACTGAACATCAGACGCTGATGTGAGCAGATCCTAGAGAGCGCGGACAAAGAGGGCGGTGAGAAGTTGGTTATCAAAGTGCACTGAAGACCTCCTCTACAGGTGGCGGTGTGGACATTGCGTAATTCTTATCATGTGTAATCCTTAATATGTTGTGTGCTTCTTAGTGCACGTGAAGCTGTCCGTGCGCTTTCTGCTGGAGCAACGTGCACTCCCCTCCGAGCGGCTGCGGCTGGGCGGAGGCCGGGACATACAAGATATAATAAAGTGTATTGTGTGTGTGTGTGTGTGTGTGTGTGTGTGTGTGTGTGTGTGTGTGTGTGTGTGTGTGTGTGTGTGTGTGTGTGTGTGTGTGTGTGTGTGTGTGTGTGTGTGTGTGTGTGTGTGTGTGTGTGTGTGTGTGTGTGTGTGTGCTAGTGTGTGTGTGTGTGCTAGTGTGTGTGTGTGTGTGAGTGTGTGTGTGCTAGTGTTTGAGTGAGTGTGTGTGTGTGTGTGTGAGAGTGTGCTAGTGTGTGTGCGTGTGTGAGTGTGTGTGTGCTAGTGTGTGCTAGTGGGTGTGTGTCTTTCTGCAGGAACATGCAGACGCTCCCCGCAGGAGGAGGGCTATAAGAGCCCTGCAGCCGGCAGACAGACACTCTCCAGCCAGAGGACAGACGGCACGCACGCGGACGCTCCTCTCGACCAGGTGAGTGCACTCTCCGGTGAACCCAGAAGCTTTCCTCTGCAGACTTCAGAGGCCGCGTGGAGCATGCGATCTGTTTCAGACGCGCCTCGCGCTCCTCTTATCTCAGCGTTTATCTGACACACACACACACACACACACACACACACACACACCGAGAGACTTCGACCTTCAGACGCGACGCAAGGTCAAACAACAACGAGACGGACAGAGACAAAGTCCGGAGAGCAGTGGCTCTGTAAACAATAGCTTTAGCATTAGCTGCGGTATGTAGCTGTACTACTAACAGTATCAGAAGTATTTATCAGTACTACGAACAGTACCAGGAGTATTAGGCAGTACTTGTATCAGAAGTATTTATCAGTACTACGAACAGTACCAGGAGTATTAGGCAGTACTTGTATCAGTATCAGAAGTATTTATCAGTACTACGAACAGTACCAGGAGTATTAGGCAGTACTTGTATCAGTATCAGAAGTATTTATCAGTACTTGTATCAGTATCAGAAGTATTTATCAGTACTACTAACAGTACCAGGAGTATTAGGCAGTACTTGTATCAGTATCTGAAGTATTTATCAGTACTACTAACAGTACCAGGAGTATTAGGCAGTACTTGTATCAGTATCTGAAGTATTTATCAGTACTTGTATCAGTATCAGAAGTATTTATCAGTACTTGTATCAGTATCTGAAGTATTTATCAGTACTACTAACAGTACCAGGAGTATTAGGCAGTACTTGTATCAGTATCTGAAGTATTTATCAGTACTTGTATCAGTATCTGAAGTATTTATCAGTACTTGTATCAGTATCAGAAGTATTTATCAGTACTTGTATCAGTATCTG
>CM070441.1:652287-657287 GCA_036324595.1 Champsocephalus gunnari
CGAGGCCATGCGCATCGGGGCCGAGGTGAGGCGTCTGGGGGTGCGCTCGCTGTTGGCATGTGGTAGCTGTGGCGTGTCTGACTGTGCTCTGGCCTCCAGGTGTACCACAACCTGAAGAACGTCATCAAGGCCAAGTACGGGCAAGACGCCACCAACGTGGGAGACGAGGGAGGGTTCGCCCCCAACATCCTGGAGAACAACGAGGGTGAGGCCACTTTCAGTCCGTCCGTCTTCTGGCCGTAGTGAGTAGTGAGGGCCGTAGCGAGTAGTGAGGGCCGTAGCGAGGGCCGTAGTGAGGGCCGTAGTGAGGGCCGTAGTGAGGGCCGTAGTGAGGGCCGTAGTGAGGGCCGTAGTGAGGGCCGTAGTGAGGGCCGTAGTGAGGGCCGTAGTGAGGGCCGTAGCGAGTAGTGAGGGCCGTAAAGAGTAGTGAGGGCCGTAGTGAGGGCCGTAGGGAGTAGTGAGGGCCGTAGCGAGTAGTGAGGGCCGTAGTGAGGGCCGTAGGGAGTAGTGAGGGCCGTAGCGAGTAGTGAGGGCCGTAGCGAGTAGTGAGGGCCGTAGTGAGGGCCGTAGTGAGGGCCGTAGTGAGGGCCGTAAAGAGTAGTGAGGGCCGTAGTGAGGGCCGTAGTGAGGGCCGTAGTGAGTAGTGAGGGCCGTAGTGAGGGCCGTAGCGAGTAGTGAGGGCCGTAGTGAGGGCCGTAAAGAGTAGTGAGGGCCGTAGTGAGGGCCGTAGCGAGTATTGAGGGCCGTAGTGAGGGCCGTAGCGAGTAGTGAGGGCCGTAGTGAGGGCCGTAGCGAGTAGTGAGGGCCGTAAAGAGTAGTGAGGGCCGTAGCGAGTAGTGAGGGCCGTAGTGAGGGCCGTAGTGAGTAGTGAGGGCCGTAAAGAGTAGTGAGGGCCGTAGTGAGGGCCGTAGTGAGGGCCGTAGCGAGTAGTGAGGGCCGTAGTGAGGGCTGAAGTGAGGGCTGAAGTGAGGGCTGTAGTGAGGGTTGTAGCGAGTAGTGAGGGCTGTAGCGAGTAGTGAGGGCCGTAGTGAGTAGTGCGGGCCGTAGTGAGGGCCGTAGTGAGTAGTGCGGGCCGTAGTGAGGGCCGTAGTGAGTAGTGAGGGCCGTAAAGAGTAGTGAGGGCCGTAGTGAGGGCCGTAGTGAGTATTGAGGGCCGTAGTGAGGGCTGTAGTGAGTAGTGAGGGCCGTAGTGAGGGCCGTAAAGAGTAGTGAGGGCCGTAGTGAGGGCCGTAGTGAGTAGTGAGGGCCGTAGTGAGGGCCGTAGTGAGGGCTGTAGCGAGTAGTGAGGGCCGTAGTGAGGGCCGTAGTGAGGGCCGTAGTGAGGGCCGTAAAGAGTAGTGAGGGCCGTAGTGAGGGCCGTAGTGAGGGCCGTAGTGAGGGCCGTAGTGAGGGCCGTAGTGAGGGCTGTAGTGAGGGTTGTAGTGAGTAGTGAGGGCCGTAAAGAGTAGTGAGGGCCGTAGTGAGGGCCGTAGTGAGTAGTGAGGGCCGTAGTGAGTAGTGAGGGCCGTAGTGAGTAGTGAGGGCCGTAGCGAGTAGTGAGGGCCGTAGCGAGTAGTGAGGGCTGTAGCGAGTAGTGAGGGCCGTAGTGAGGGCTGTAGTGAGGGTTGTAGTGAGTAGTGAGGGCTGTAGTGAGGGCCGTAAAGAGTAGTGAGGGCCGTAGTGAGTAGCGAGGGCCGTAGCGAGTAGCGAGGGCCGTAAAGAGTAGCGAGGGCCGTAAAGAGTAGTGAGGGCTGTAGTGAGTAGTGAGGGCCGTAGTGAGGGCCGTAGTGAGGGCCGTAGTGAGGGCCGTAGTGAGGGCTGTAAAGAGTAGTGAGGGCCGTAAAGAGTAGTGAGGGCTGTAGCCGTACCAACGTGTGAGTGTGTACTACGTGAAGTAAACTGCCGTCGTGAAGACTTTAACAACATCCAGCTAAGCGAAGCTAACATATGCTATCAGCAGGAGACAGGAAGTGGAAACGCACTTCCTGTCCCACCGACTCTCCAGTTTGACCTCAATGTAAACCTTAAATCTGACTGATCAAGTATCATCTAGTAATCTGAAGTGTCCCCCGCAGCTCTGGAGCTGCTGAAGACGGCCATCGAGAAGGCCGGCTACCCCGACAAGATCATCATCGGGATGGACGTCGCCGCCTCCGAGTTCTACCGCAGCGGGAAGTACGACCTGGACTTCAAGTCTCCGGACGACCCGGCAAGACACATCAGTGGAGATCAGCTGGGAGACCTGTACCGCAGCTTCATCAAGGGATACCCGGGTACTACATATACTTGATGTACTACACATACTCTAAATACTCAGCTGGGAGACCTGTACCGCAGCTTCATCAAGGGATACCCGGGTACTACATATACTTGATATACTACACATACTCTAAATACTCAGCTGGGAGACCTGTACCGCAGCTTCATCAAGGGATACCCGGGTACTACATATACTTGATGTACTACACATACTCTAAATACTCAGCTGGGAGACCTGTACCGCAGCTTCATCAATGGATACCCGGGTACTACATATACTTGATGTACTACACATACTCTAAATACTCAGCTGGGAGACCTGTACCGCAGCTTCATCAAGGGATACCCGGGTACTACATATACTTGATATACTACACATACTCTAAATACTCAGCTGGGAGACCTGTACCGCAGCTTCATCAAGGGATACCCGGGTACTACATATACTTGATATACTACACATACTCTAAATACTCATCAGCTGGGAGACCTGTACCGCAGCTTCATCAAGGGATACCCGGGTACTACATATACTTGATGTACTACACATACTCTAAATACTCAGCTGGGAGACCTGTACCGCAGCTTCATCAAGGGATACCCGGGTACTACATATACTTGATATACTACACATACTCTAAATACTCAGCTGGGAGACCTGTACCGCAGCTTCATCAAGGGATACCCGGGTACTACATATACTTGATATACTACACATACTCTAAATACTCAGCTGGGAGACCTGTACCGCAGCTTCATCAAGGGATACCCGGGTACTACATATACTTGATGTACTACACATACTCTAAATACTCAGCTGGGAGACCTGTACCGCAGCTTCATCAAGGGATACCCGGGTACTACATATACTTGATATACTACACATACTCTAAATACTCAGCTGGGAGACCTGTACCGCAGCTCCATCAAGGGATACCCGGGTACTACATATACTTGATATACTACACATACTCTAAATACTCAGCTCAGCTGGGAGACCTGTACCGCAGCTTCATCAAGGGATACCCGGGTACTACATATACTTGATATACTACACATACTCTAAATACTCAGCTGGGAGACCTGTACCGCAGCTTCATCAAGGGATACCCGGGTACTACATATACTTGATATACTACACATACTCTAAATACTCAGCTGGGAGACCTGTACCGCAGCTTCATCAAGGGATACCCGGGTACTACATATACTTGATGTACTACACATACTCTAAATACTCAGCTGGGAGACCTGTACCGCAGCTTCATCAAGGGATACCCGGGTACTACATATACTTGATATACTACACATACTCTAAATACTCAGCTGGGAGACCTGTACCGCAGCTTCATCAAGGGATACCCGGGTACTACATATACTTGATGTACTACACATACTCTAAATACTCAGCTGGGAGACCTGTACCGCAGCTTCATCAAGGGATACCCGGGTACTACATATACTTGATATACTACACATACTCTAAATACTCAGCTAGGAGACCTGTACCGCAGCTCCATCAAGGGATACCCGGGTACTACATATACTTGATATACTACACATACTCTAAATACTCAGCTGGGAGACCTGTACCGCAGCTTCATCAAGGGATACCCGGGTACTACATATACTTGATATACTACACATACTCTAAATACTCAGCTCAGCTGGGAGACCTGTACCGCAGCTTCATCAAGGGATACCCGGGTACTACATATACTTGATATACTACACATACTCTAAATACTCAGCTGGGAGACCTGTACCGCAGCTTCATCAAGGGATACCCGGGTACTACATATACTTGATATACTACACATACTCTAAATACTCAGCTGGGAGACCTGTACCGCAGCTTCATCAAGGGATACCCGGGTACTACATATACTTGATGTACTACACATACTCTAAATACTCAGCTGGGAGACCTGTACCGCAGCTTCATCAAGGGATACCCGGGTACTACATATACTTGATATACTACACATACTCTAAATACTCAGCTGGGAGACCTGTACCGCAGCTTCATCAAGGGATACCCGGGTACTACATATACTTGATGTACTACACATACTCTAAATACTCAGCTGGGAGACCTGTACCGCAGCTTCATCAAGGGATACCCGGGTACTACATATACTTGATATACTACACATACTCTAAATACTCAGCTGGGAGACCTGTACCGCAGCTCCATCAAGGGATACCCGGGTACTACATATACTTGATATACTACACATACTCTAAATACTCAGCTGGGAGACCTGTACCGCAGCTTCATCAAGGGATACCCGGGTACTACATATACTTGATATACTACACATACTCTAAATACTCAGCTCAGCTGGGAGACCTGTACCGCAGCTTCATCAAGGGATACCCGGGTACTACATATACTTGATATACTACACATACTCTAAATACTCAGCTGGGAGACCTGTACCGCAGCTTCATCAAGGGATACCCGGGTACTACATATACTTGATGTACTACACATACTCTAAATACTCAGCTCAGCTGGGAGACCTGTACTGCAGCTTCATCAAGGGATACCCGGGTACTACACATACTTGATATACTACACATACTCTAAATACTCAGCTGGGAGACCTGTACCGCAGCTTCATCAAGGGATACCCGGGTACTAAATATACTTGATATACTACACATACTCTAAATACTCAGCTGGGAGACCTGTACCGCAGCTTCATCAAGGGATACCCGGGTACTACATATACTTGATATACTACACATACTCTAAA
>CM070441.1:664787-694787 GCA_036324595.1 Champsocephalus gunnari
CACACTCACACACACTCTCTCACACACACACACTCACACTCGGTGTAGGTGTCGTGCTCAGCGCCCCCTCTCAGTGATTGATGAGCCATTCTTACTGCGTGTGTTTGTGTGACGTCGGAGCTGAATGGGGGGCGGAGTTCTGTCTGACGGGGACAAAGACGACGGGGGGCCATTAAACACACACACACACACACACACACCTTCCCTCCGTACGGTGTGAGCCCGTACCCCCGCCCCCTTCCACAGGAAATAGTTGCTAGCGACGATGCAGTCGCCGCGGTGACGGTTTACGACGAGGCAGGACGCCGGGTCAGAGGTCAGGAGGTCTGAGAGAAACTGTACTCAGAATACTGCCTCCTGATTGGCTGGAGTAGGACTACAGCCCTCTAATTGGCTAACATAAGGGATACTGCCCTCTGATTGGCTGAGGGAAGGAATACTGCCCTGTGATTGGCTGGAGCTCCAGGTGTATTAACCTGCTACTTGATGAATTTTGAATTTATTTAACTTTCTTACTCCTCAAGTTACCCCAAATCAGTGAGGCTCTACTGGTTACTATGGATTACTGTGGCGTCACGGGGAGACGCGAGTTAGAGGAAAGAAATACACGTGTTAACGTAACTTCTTATGTTACAATATGTAGACTAAAGAATCTGTAATATTGAGATAGAAATAATAGACTTATAATAAAAGTTATATCAAGGTCTCGTATCTTATGTATAAATACGTGTCTTCAGTGTTTCTCACGCTGCGGGTTATGAATGAACCGTCAGCTGATCGGTGTTTACATTAACCTTTAAATCCGATCCTCTGATTGGTCCGAATACTTATATCTTTCTTCCTGTGTGTGTGTGTGTGTGTGTGTGGTGTGTGTGTGTGTGTGTGGTGTGTGTGTGTGTGTGTGTGTGTGTGTGGTGTGTGTGTGTGTGTGTGTGTGTGTTGTGTGTGTGTGTGTGTGTGTGTGTGTGTGGTGTGTGTGTGTGTGTGTGTGTGTGTGTGTGGTGTGTGTGTGTGTGTGTGTGTGTGTGTGTGTGTGGTGTGTGTGTGTGTGTGTGTGTGTTGCTGGGGTTACAGCAGCAGAATGTGTGTGTGGTCGTATACAAGGCGGTGTGTGTGTGTATATAAGCGTGTGTGTGTGCAGCGTAGGGACAGACCCTCCTGACACTGGGACAGGACAGACCAGTAATCCACATTTTGGATTAAAAAGACGCGTTTTGATTCGATACTTCTGAATCAATAGTCAAGCATCTGTTTATTGGATCTGTATTTTTATTGATCACTTCTCTCGACAACAGCAAATCTCTTTTTTGTTGGAATATTTCTCTTGTCGTCGTCTCGAGGTGAGTCTGGTCCTGGTCTTGGTGTAGACCGTGTTAGATCATGTTTAAACTGCATTAACTATAGGCCGTCTCTGAGTGGTCAGCTCTGGCTCAGGCTCTTGAACGCCTCGTGAGGGAACAGGTAAAGGTGTTTCTATGTAACCATGACAACCTGTCTGAGCATCAGTCCGGCTTCAGAGATCAGCGCAGCACCATCACTGCCACGATGAGCGTGTGAACGGTGTGGAGAGTATCTGAGATGATAAGCAGAGTTGAGCAGCTCTGTTTGTTGACCTGTCCAAAGCGTTCGACACGTGGATCATCTCATCTTGAAGCAGAGGCTGCTCAGTGTCGGCCTGTCCAGCCGTGCAGTGGGTGGTTTGAGAACTGCCTCTCTGAAAGGTCCCATGTGTTCACTCTGATGGGCTGTCTTCTGAGTGGGTAGACATCACTAATGGTGTTCCTCAAGGCTCTGTTTCAGGTCCTCTTTCATTCTCCATCTACATCAACAGCGTAGGTGAAAACATGTGTTGGTGTAACCCTCACCTGAGGCCTGTCCTACGAAGCTGGTTCAACATAACCTGATATGTTGGAGTTAGCCGGTTGGCCTAATCCAAAACATACGCGCTCTCGCTAAGCGATCCTACGACACGGGTTGGATCGTGGATCCTGCTTCGTAGTATACCCCCCAGGTCCCTCATTCAGGAGCTGGTGTTACATCACAGGCTGCTTCTAACACTACTCAGACTCAGCGTTCTGAACTAAAGCTTCTTCTGATGTGGATCAAACCAAGGTAACGCTCTCTCTGAAGCTACACAGACTCAGAGCCTGTTTTAGATATTGTTACTACGCAAGGAATAAAACTTGAAGTTGTTGCCTGTTATAAATACCTTGGTATCTGGCTTGATGATTGTCTCTCTTTTAAACTTCATGTCAATAACCTGCTTAGAAAACTGAGGGTGAGGCTAGGGTTCTTTTTCAGGAACATTACGTTACATCACATTTAGCTGACGCTTTTATCCAAAGCGACTCACAATAAGTGCGTTCGACCAACAAAATACAACCTTGAAGAAAACAGAATCATAAAGTACATCAGGTTTCATAGAGCTAAACATTTCAAGTGCTACTCAGCTGGCTTTAGGTAAGCCAGTCCTTTGTTAGTATATAAGTGCTTTGTTAGTATATAAGAGCTTTGTTAGTATATAAGTCCTTTGTTAGTATATAAGTGCTTTGTTAGTCTATAAGAGCTTTGTTAGTATATAAGTGCTTTGTTAGTATATAAGTGCTTTGTTAGTATATACGTGCTTTGTTAGTATATAAGAGCTTTGTTAGTATATAAGTGCTTTGTTAGTATATAAGAGCTTTGTTAGTATATAAGTCCTTTGTTAGTATATAAGTGCTTTGTTAGTCTATAAGAGCTTTGTTAGTATATAAGTGCTTTGTTAGTATATAAGTGCTTTGTTAGTATATACATGCTTTGTTAGTATATAAGTGCTTTGTTAGTATATAAGTGCTTTGTTAGTCTATAAGAGCTTTGTTAGTATATAAGAGCTTTGTTAGTATATAAGTGCTTTGTTAGTCTATAAGTGCTTTGTTAGTCTATAAGAGCTTTGTTAGTATATAAGAGCTTTGTTAGTATATAAGTCCTTTGTTAGTATATAAGTGCTTTGTTAGTCTATAAGAGCTTTGTTAGTATATAAGTGCTTTGTTAGTATATAAGTGCTTTGTTAGTATATAAGTGCTTTGTTAGTCTATAAGAGCTTTGTTAGTATATAAGAGCTTTGTTAGTATATAAGTGCTTTGTTAGTCTATAAGTGCTTTGTTAGTCTATAAGTGCTTTGTTAGTATATAAGTGCTTTGTTAGTATATAAGTGCTTTGTTAGTATATAAGTGCTTTGTTAGTCTATAAGTGCTTTGTTAGTATATAAGTGCTTTGTTAGTCTATAAGTGCTTTGTTAGTATATAAGTGCTTTGTTAGTATATAAGTGCTTTGTTAGTCTATAAGTGCTTTGTTAGTATATAAGTGCTTTGTTAGTCTATAAGTGCTTTGTTAGTATATAAGTGCTTTGTTAGTATATAAGTGCTTTGTTAGTATATAAGTGCTTTGTTAGTCTATAAGAGCTTTGTTAGTATATAAGAGCTTTGTTAGTATATAAGTGCTTTGTTAGTCTATAAGTGCTTTGTTAGTCGATAAGAGCTTTGTTAGTATATAAGTGCTTTGTTAGTATATAAGTGCTTTGTTAGTCTATAAGTGCTTTGTTAGTATATAAGTGCTTTGTTAGTCTATAAGTGCTTTGTTAGTATATAAGTGCTTTGTTAGTCTATAAGTGCTTTGTTAGTATATAAGTGCTTTGTTAGTATATAAGTGCTTTGTTAGTATATAAGTGCTTTGTTAGTCTATAAGTGCTTTGTTAGTATATAAGTGCTTTGTTAGTCTAAAAGTGCTTTGTTAGTATATAAGTGCTTTGTTAGTATACAAGTGCTTTGTTAGTATATAAGTGCTTTGTTAGTCTATAAGTGCTTTGTTAGTCTATAAGTGCTTTGTTAGTATATAAGTGCTTTGTTAGTATATAAGAGCTTTGTTAGTATATAAGTGCTTTGTTAGTATAGAAGTGCTTTGTTAGTATATAAGTGCTTTGTTATAAGAGCTTTGTTAGTATATAAGAGCTTTGTTAGTAGTTCTATCCTCGAGGTGGAGTCGAGAGAGATGAGCTTCAGTCTGGAAGGTGTGTGAGCTTTCTGCGGTCCTGATGTCAATGGGAGCTCATTCCACCATCTTGGAGCCAGGACAGCAAACCCACGTGTTCCTGCTGATGGGAACTTGGGTCCCCCTCGCAGCGAGGGTGCAGCGAGCCGTCTGGCTGATGCAGAGCGGAGTGCACGTGCTGGGGTGCACGGTTTAACCATGTCCTGGATGTAGGAAGGGCCAGATCCATTCCAGAGTGGTACGCAAGCACCAGGGTCTTGAAGTGGATTCTAGCAGTTACCGGAAGCCAGTGGAGGGAGCGGAGGAGCGGCGTGGTGTGGGAACATTCAGGAAGGTTGGAGACCAGACGAGCCGCTGCATTCTGGGTGAGAGAGGTCGGAGGGCACATGCAGGCAGACCAGCCAGGAGGGAGCTGCAGTAGTCTAGGCGTGAGGTGACGAGAGCCTGGACCAGAACCTGCGTGGCTCTCTGGGTCAGCTGGGGACGCGTCCTCCTGATGCTGTAGAGCGTGTATCTGCAGCAGCGATGTTTGCAGTGAAGGACAGGTTGTTATCTAGGGTCACTCCCAGAGTCCTTGCAGTCTGAGTCGGGGAAACAACAGAGGGGCCGATGTTGATCGTCAGGTCAAGAGAGGGACAATCTTTTCCCGGAAGGAAAAGCAGTTCAGTTTTGTCAAGGTTGAGCTTGAGGTGATGAGCGGACATCCACTGAGAGATGTCAGCTAGACGAGCAGAGATGCGTGCGACGACCTGGGTCTCTGAGCGGGGAAAGGGCAGGATTCATCGGGTGTCGTCAGCGTAGCAGTGGTATGAAAAACCATGCGGGCTAATGACTGATCCGAGCGAGTTTGTGTACAGGGAGAAGAGGAGGGGACCGAGAACAGAGCCCTGAGGGACCCCTGTAGAACAAGTCCTGTTTCTCCTTGAGGCCAGGAAGAGGCTCTGTGACCTTTGACCTGTGCTGGACTCTGGGGATCTGGTCTATATGAATGCACCTGGCCATTGGCTGGTCAGGTTAGATGCTGCGTATCACAGCGCACTGAGATTTGTTACTAACTGTAAAGCACTCACTCTTCACTGCACCCTGTACGCCGAGGCAGGTCTGCCTTCACTAACTGCACGGAGGCTCAGTCACTGGTACACGTTCATCTATAAAGCCATGTTGGGTAAACTACCAACTTATATCTGCTCTCTGATCTCTGGACCAATTGAAAGTACGTATTGCCTGAGATCTCATGCTGTGGTTTTATTAAATGTGCCAAGGACTGTCTGAGGGAAGAAAGCTTTCAGACGAGCAGCTCCACTCACTTGGAGCGTCTGCAGAGCTGTTTGAAACTGAGCCCTCTGGTTCCCCTGCATCACTCTGGAACTCGCTGGGTGACATGCTGTCTGATACTCACGGTACCTGTCACTGTGAACAGAGTCTGTACCCTGTACATTATGTTGTGTGTCGTCCTTATTGTTGTTCTGTTGTTTCTATGTTACATGTGTAACTGAGGTTACCTACTGTAACCCAGCTTCTATGAGTAATGGCTTCGCCCTCTAAGGCTATCGCTATTGGGTTAAGGGCGAAGCATGATGTAGTCTGCGCCCCACTGGGTCCGTCCAGCACTAGAAGCACAGACACACCTGCTCAATAGCACCCCCTGCCTGTTGGGCCATGCGTAATGGCGCCTCCCCGTCCCTGGAACATAGCAAACATACCTGTTTTCCTGACGGGGTGAAGGCTGGGACAATACATACCGACCGCTGTGAGAAGTAGAGACGAAGGTCCCACCTTATCCTGCGATCATAGAGGGGGAACAGCCGCTCTCTGTGTGCCGAGAGGCAGGAGAGAGGCGCTCAGCTGGCTCCCTGACGTCACTCACTATGACAGGACACCCAGTAGGTGCGTCAGAGGAAAGGGAAACATCCCTCAAATAACATTGAATACATGAACAGGGGGAAGACCAAGATGCAGCCGTGCAAATATCTTCCACTGGTATTCCTCCGCTCAACGCCGTGGAGGAGGAATTCCTCTGGTCATGGTGCCACAGACAGACGGTCATGGTGCCACAGACAGATGGTCATGGTGCTACAGACAGAGACAGATGGTCATGGTGCTACAGATGGTCATGGTGCTACAGACAGATGGTCATGGTGCTACAGATGGTCATGGTGCTACAGACAGATGGTCATGGTGCTACAGACAGACGGTCATGGTGCTACAGATGGTCATGGTGCTACAGACAGATGGTCATGGTGCTACAGATGGTCATGGTGCTACAGACAGACGGTCATGGTGCTACAGACAGACGGTCATGGTGCTACAGACAGACGGTCATGGTGCTACACAGATGGTCATGGTGCTACAGACAGATGGTCATGGTGCTACAGACAGACGGTCATGGTGCTACAGACAGACGGTCATGGTGCTACAGATGGTCATGGTGCTACAGACAGACGGTCATGGTGCTACAGACAGACGGTCATGGTGCTACAGACAGACGGTCATGGTGCTACAGACAGATAGATATATATTTATACAAATGTATGTAAAGTCAGTATTTATCAAAACAGATCTCACGTTTTGTAATTCAAACTATTTGAAATATAAAATATAAATACTTTAAAAAGTCTTGGAAAATGTAATTTAATTGTTGTAATAAATAAATCTAATATTATTTAATGCTTTTTTATTCTGACTTTAAAACGTTTCTAATTGATTTTCCTTCAAAGAAACAAAGATGGCCGCTTCCTCTCTCTGCTCTCTCCTTCCTCTCCTCTTCCTCTTCCTCACCGTCGCCGTGGAGACGAGACCGTCACCTGAACGACATGAAAAACAGGTAGAGGAAGGTCTTCAACTTCATCATATTCATCATCACCATCATCATCGTCACCATCATCATTCACATTCTTCGTCATCGTCACCATCATCATCACCATCTTCATCATCATCATCGTCACCATCATCATTCACATTCTTCGTCATCGTCTTCATCATCATCTTCATTATCATCGTCATCATCATCATCATCATCATCATCATCATCATCATCATCATCATCATCATCATCATCATCATCATCATCATCATCATCATCATCATCATCATCATCATCATCATCATCATCATCATCATCATCATCATCATCATCATCATCATCATCATCATCATCATCATCATCATGTCTCTTATAGAGTGTCAGAGTGAGAGAGTGAGAGAGTGACAGAGTGTCAGAGTGTCAGAGTGAGTGAGAGAGTGACAGAGTGACAGACAGAGTGAGAGAGTGTCAGAGTGAGAAAGTGTCAGAGTGAGAGAGTGAGAGAGTGTCAGAGTGAGAGAGTGTCAGAGTGAGAAAGTGTCAGAGTGAGAGTGACGGAGTGAGAGAGTGTGAGAGTGAGAGAGTGAGAGAGTGTGAGATTGAGAGAGTGTGAGAGTGTGAGAGTGAGAGAGTGTCAGAGTGACAGACAGAGTCACAGAGTGTCAGAGTGACAGAGTGTCAGAGTGAGAGAGTGTGAGAGTGAGAGAGTGAGAGAGTGTGAGAGTGTGAGAGTGAGAGTGTGAGAGAGTGATAGTGAGAGAGTGAGAGAGTGACAGAGTGTCAAAGTGACAGAGTGACAGAGTGTGAGAGTGACAGAGTGAGAGAGTGACAGAGTGAGAGAGTGACAGAGTGTCAGAGTGACAGACAGAGTGAGAGAGTGTCAGAGTGAGAAAGTGTCAGAGTGAGAGAGTGAGAGAGTGTCAGAGTGAGAGAGTGTCAGAGTGAGAAAGTGTCAGAGTGAGAGAGTGACGGAGTGAGAGAGTGAGAGAGTGTGAGAGTGAGAGAGTGAGAGAGTGTGAGATTGAGAGAGTGTGAGAGTGTGAGAGTGTCAGAGTGACAGACAGAGTCACAGAGTGTCAGAGTGACAGAGTGTCAGAGTGACAGAGAGAGTGACAGAGTGAGAGAGTGAGAGAGTGAGAGTAAGAGTGTGAGAGAGTGATCGTGAGAGAGTGAGAGAGTGACAGAGTGTCAAAGTGACAGAGTATGAGAGTGACAGAGTGAGAGAGTGTCAGAGTGACAGAGTGAGAGAGTGTCAGAGTGAGAGTGAGAGAGTGACAGACAGAGTGACAGAGTGTCAGAGTGACAGACAGAGTGTGAGAGTGACAAAGTGAGAGAGTGACAGAGTGAGAGAGTGAGAGAGTGTCAGAGTGAGAGAGTGAGAGAGTGTCAGAATGAGAGAGTGTCAGAGTGAGAGAGTGAGAGAGTGAGAGAGTGTCAGAGTGTCAGAGTGAGAGAGTGTCAGAGTGAGAGAGTGAGAGAGTGTCAGAGTGACAGAGTGAGAGAGTGAGAGAGTGACAGAGTGAGAGAGTGTCACAGTGTCAGAGTGAGAGAGTGTCAGAGTGACAGAGTGAGAGAGTGACAGAGTGAGAGAGTGTCAGAGTGAGAGAGTGAGAGAGTGACAGAGTGAGAGAGTGTCAGAGTGAGAGAGTGTCAGAGTGACAGAGTGTCAGAGTGACAGAGTGAGAGAGTGTCAGAGTGAGAGAGTGACAGAGTGACAGAGTGAGAGAGTGTCAGAGTGACAGCCAGAGTGACATAGTGTCACAGTGTCAGAGTGAGAGAGTGAGAGAGTGTCAGAGTGAGAGAGTGACAGAGTGAGAGAGTGAGAGAGTGTCAGAGTGACAGAGTGACAGAGTGTCAGAGTGAGAGAGTGAGAGAGTGACAGAGTGACAGAGTGAGAGAGTGACAGAGTGTGAGAGTGACAGAGTGAGAGAGTGTCACAGTGTCAGAGTGACAGACAGAGTGACATAGTGACAGAGTGTCAGAGTGACAGAGTGACAGAGTGTCACAGTGTCAGAGTGAGAGAGTGTCAGAGTGACAGACAGAGTGACATAGTGACAGAGTGTCAGAGTGAGAGAGTGAGAGAGTGACAGAGTGAGAGAGTGTCAGAGTGAGAGAGTGTCAGAGTGACAGAGTGAGAGTGACAGAGTGAGAGAGTGACAGAGTGAGAGAGTGACAGAGTGAGAGAGTGTCAGAGTGAGAGAGTGTCAGAGTGACAGAGTGTCAGAGTGACAGAGTGAGAGAGTGTCAGAGTGAGAGAGTGACAGAGTGACAGAGTGAGAGAGTGACAGAGTGTCACAGTGTCAGAGTGACAGCCAGAGTGACATAGTGTCACAGTGTCAGAGTGAGAGAGTGTCAGAGTGAGAGAGTGACAGAGTGAGAGAGTGAGAGAGTGTCAGAGTGACAGAGTGACAGAGTGTCAGAGTGAGAGAGTGACAGAGTGACAGAGTGAGAGAGTGACAGAGTGTGAGAGTGACAGAGTGAGAGAGTGTCACAGTGTCAGAGTGACAGACAGAGTGACATAGTGACAGAGTGTCAGAGTGACAGAGTGTCACAGTGTCAGAGTGAGAGAGTGACAGAGTGAGAGAGTGACAGAGTGACAGAGTGACAGAGTGACAGAGTGAGAGAGTGTCAGAGTGACAGACAGAGTGACATAGTGACAGAGTGTCACAGTGTCAGAGTGAGAGAGTGTCAGAGTGAGAGAGTGACAGACAGAGTGTCAGAGTGTCACAGTGACAGAGTGAGAGAGTGAGAGAGTGTCAGAGTGAGAGAGTGTCAGAGTGAGAGAGTGTCAGTGAGAGAGTGAGAGAGTGTCAGAGT
This sequence comes from Champsocephalus gunnari, assembly GCA_036324595.1. NCBI lineage: Eukaryota > Metazoa > Chordata > Actinopteri > Perciformes > Channichthyidae > Champsocephalus > Champsocephalus gunnari. Next base: position 674,434 of record CM070441.1, read on the forward strand.
GAGAGAGTGACAGAGTGTCAGAGTGACAGAGTGAGAGAGTGACAGAGTGAGAGTGTCAGAGTGAGAGAGTGACAGAGTGAGAGAATGTCAGAGTGAGAGAGTGGCAGAGTGAGAGAGTGACAGAGTGAGAGAGTGTCAGAGTGAGAGAGTGAGAGAGTGACAGAGTCACAGAGTGACAGAGTGTCAGAGTGACAGAGTGAGAGAGTGACAGAGTGACAGAGTGTGAGAGTGTCAGAGTGACAGAGTGACAGAGTGAGAGAGTGACAGAGTGAGAGAGTGTCACAGTGTCAGAGTGACAGACAGAGTGACAGAGTGTCACAGTGTCAGAGTGAGAGAGTGACAGAGTGAGAGAGTGACAGAGTGACAGAGTGTCAGAGTGACAGAGTGAGAGAGTGTCAGAGTGACAGACAGAGTGACATAGTGACAGAGTGTCACAGTGTCAGAGTGAGAGAGTGTCAGAGTGAGAGAGTGACAGACAGAGTGTCAGTGTCACAGTGACAGAGTGTCACAGTGTCAGAGTGAGAGAGTGTCAGAGTGAGAGAGTGAGAGAGTGTCAGAGTGAGAGAGTGTCAGAGTGAGAGAGTGAGAGAGTGTCAGAGTGAGAGAGTGACAGAGTGACAGAGTGAGAGAGTGACAGAGTGAGAGAGTGACAGAGTGAGAGTGTCAGAGTGAGAGAGTGACAGAGTGAGAGAATGTCAGAGTGAGAGAGTGGCAGAGTGAGAGAGTGACAGAGTGAGAGAGTGACAGAGTCACAGAGTGAGAGAGTGACAGAGTGACAGAGTGAGAGAGTGACAGAGTGTCACAGTGTCAGAGTGACAGACAGAGTGTCAGAGTGAGAGAGTGTGAGAGTGAGAGAGTGTCAGAGTGACAGAGTGAGAGAGTGTCACAGTGTCAGAGTGACAGACAGAGTGACATAGTGACAGAGTGTCAGAGTGAGAGAGAGTGAGAGAGTGACAGAGTGTCAGAGTGACAGAGTGAGAGAGTGACAGAGTGACAGAGTGAGAGAGTGACAGAGTGAGAGTGTCAGAGTGAGAGAGTGACAGAGTGAGAGAATGTCAGAGTGAGAGAGTGGCAGAGTGAGAGAGTGACAGAGTGAGAGAGAGTGACAGAGTCACAGAGTGAGAGAGTGACAGAGTGACAGAGTGTCAGAGTGACAGAGTGAGAGAGTGACAGAGTGTCACAGTGTCAGAGTGACAGACAGAGTGACATAGTGACAGAGTGTCAGAGTGAGAGAGTGTGAGAGTGAGAGAGTGTCAGAGTGTCAGAGTGAGAGAGTGTCACAGTGTCAGAGTGACAGACAGAGTGACATAGTGACAGAGTGAGAGAGTGTCAGAGTGAGAGAGTGTCAGAGTGAGAGAGTGACAGAGTGAGAGAGTGTCAGAGTGACAGAGTGAGAGAGTGACAGAGTGAGAGAAATGCTGATTCATTCCTGCACCACTCTATACTAATAAAGTATTTTATTTTCCTGCAGGTTTTGGACTCTCTGTTTGGCTCTCGCCTCTCCGCTCTCATCCTGGCCCCGCCCACATCTGATCTGGACCCGCCTACATCTGATGACATCACAGAGGGCTCCTCACAAGGTCCCGCCCCCTCCTCTTCGGGATTGGCTGAGAGGAGGCAGGAGGTGCCCCGCCTCTTTCTGGACATCCTGCAGTCGAAGATGAGGCATGGAGGAAGAGGAAGAGGAAGAGGAAGAGGAGGTGGAGGAGGAGGAGGAGGAAGAGGATGCTTCGGGATGAAGATGGACCGCATCGGATCCATCAGTGGGCTGGGCTGCTAGAGCGGACATTTGAATGTTACCTGAGTTCCCCTGTGCAGACTCCAGTTGGTCCTCCAGATCAGCTATGTACGGCAACCCGAGAGGGACATCTGACGGCCGCACTGATCCAATGACAGAGCTTTGTTCTGGAATCGACTTTTTTTAATGAAAAGTCTTTGATGTCATTTCCATTTTCCAGGAATCTCAACAGAAACACTTCGGCCAGACTAACACATTCCTGATTAGATCAGTACGTCAAATGTCCCTCTTGGGCTGCCGCACGTATCTGTCCAATAGGAGGACTCACGCAGCGCAGTGGAAATCAGGAAGTCACAGTGTTTACAAAGGACTAAAGACAGGTAGAAATCCTACCGGTGACCCCTGACCCCCGACACCTGGCTGCTGCCAGCCGTGTGTGTGTGTGTGTGTGTGTGTGTGTGTGTGTGTGTGTGTGTGTGTGTGTGTGTGTGTGTGTGTGTGTGTGTGTGTGTGTGTGTGTGTGTGTGTGTGTGTGTGTGTGTGTGTGTGTGTGTGTGTGTGTGTGTGTGTGTGTGTGTGTGTGTGTGTGTGTGTGTGTGTGTGTGTGTGTGTGTGTGTGTGTGGACCAGCAGTCTGACTGCAGGATGTAATAAACAGAAACTTCTCTGGGCTCTCGTTGCTTTATTTCTTTCATTTCTATATTGTTTTAGGGGCTTCACCTCCTGTGAAGAAAGGATCAGGAAGAAACGTTTATTATATTATAATACATTATTATTTTATAATATAAAATGTATATTATAATGTTATTATTATTATTATTATAAGTTTTCTCTCTCCATTGACTTCAATACATTATTTTTCCGATATAAAGTCCCATGGACCGGAAGTAAATGGGCGTGACTTCGCCACTCCATAGAGAGGCGAAGTCCCTCCCCTTCCGGAGCCTCCGTGGGACCCCGGAGGCGTAACATGATACATTGAAGTCAACGCAGAGAGAAAGGTTATCTTTTGATCCCGTTTGAATCGTGCCGCGAATGACACACACGATGTTTGTCCATTTAAAAGAATATTTTTCAAGTCAAACAAATAAAAATGTGTCGTAAAACTGTGAGGTTCCACGTTCCTTTGAGTGAAGCCGCTGAGTGAACTCCAGGTCTCTGGTCCCGCACAACACGCGCCACCGTCACACAGACGGCCGTCACGTTGGAACATTCACCTGCTGCTTTCAGAATGAGGCGAAAAGTATTAAACGAGGTGAACATCACGTCTGGACACGTTGAGAGCTGGACACACACGGAGGGGAGTTAGTTGGTTCTGTAGGAGCAGCGGGACCGGCTTCACAAGGTGTCGGTGAGTAACACGAGTGCAGTGTGTAACGTTAATGTCAGCTAGCTAGCATTAGCTAACAAGCTACACTCCCGTGTTTTGTTTCAGTAACTAGTTTTCTCCTGAAGAACTCCGTGTCTCTGTGTGTGAGGGGATCACATTAGTGTTCACGAGAACAAGGTACACTCCCGTGTTGTTTTAGTTGCTCTTCAGATTGAAGCGGCCAGTTTCATATCGACTATATGTATGTGTGATCTCCTTTTACATCTCGTTGTGTCATTTGAGTTTATGTGCTGTGTAGAGTCAGGGTTTGGTTACCCAGGCCCAGCTGTGTGTGGCTCCCTCGGGAGAGCGTTGATTAATTAATAAACTACACCCTGAGTCTAGATCCTGACCAAGTCCTTTTTTTTGTTGATCAAATGTTTTTCAAAAATGTATTCATACACATTTAGAAAAATACAATGTACAATCACAACCAGCACACACATTACAAACAATACAGAAAAAACAAACAACAACAACAATCAGACAAGAGGACACAACTATGGAACAATAACCCTCCACCCCAGACCCGGAGCATCCTTGTGTTACTGCTCATTCAGTCTATTATAGCATGCTAACAAACATGGGGCTCACTTGATGTGTGCAGATCTGCATGGGAGACGACGGCGCGATGCAGAGCGCTGTCTGTGATTGGGCACGGGGGATGCAGCATGGGCAATATGTGCCATGTGGCAGATTGCTCCACAGACGCTGAGTGCCAGTGGAGGAAGCCTGGCACGTCCAAAGTGGTCCGGTGTCTCAACTCTACCGACAGCGAGAGGAGACATACGACCCACTGGCCAGAGACATCGCACTCAGGATGTAGACTGGTTCAGGTCTGCACTGAGGGGCGCGCAGTGTGGCATGGCTTCACCTGAGCCAGAGCCGCGGCCTCAACATCAGGCCGTTGTCACCGTGCCGGAGCTGGTGAAGGGGCGTGGGGGTCGGGGGCTTGAGGCAATGCTTGCCTCAATGCGACTGAGCAGAGACCAGCAAGCTGCCTTCCAGACAGCGAAGTGTCCACCAGCGTCGAGACGAAAGTCAATCGGCCAATATATAATAATATCTGTGAAAAACGGACTAATAAATATTATGTGTTTTCATTTAGATTATTTATTATTATTATTGTTATAGTATTGTTCAACACCAGGAGAGGGTATTTGTTTATTTTTGATAGCGTGGGCTCTTTTTCAGAAGCGAGCTGTAGGGAAAATATGGAAGCCGCTTCCGGCAACACGGCTACAAAAAGGGGCGGAGCTTGTGACGGCCGGTCTCTTGTTCTCAAAGCCACGGAGAGGGAACCAGGCGACAGAGGGTGTGAGGCTCCGGAGACGCCGTTGGTCTGTTGCCCTCTAGCCTATCAAGTCAGGCTAAATCACTGAAACAGGCCAAAAACCTGAAGGACTTGACAACCATCATCAGGACTCCGAATGAAGCACCACGTCATGTCACGCAAAACATTGACTTTATTTGTAATTGTGTGAAAACATAAAGCATTGGTTAGCCAGCAGGAGCTGCAGGAACAGAGCACGTGATGGGTGGAGCTGGGAGGAGAGGAGAACAAAGGAAACAGATCCACTTCATTATCGGATATTAAAAATTCATTTTCAAAGCAAGTTGCCGCTCCGACAGTGTCTCTCGTGTGTAAAGATGATTTCACTTGCCCTACGCACAATATCACACTCAGTACATGTGTGTCTCTGGGGGGGGCATTGTGCCTTTGATGTATATACATAATGTACCATAACCAAATACTAGTACGTGCAGTGGAAGTCAGGTTCCAGGGCAGGTCGGTGTGCACGTTCCTCAGGTCTCAGCAGCTACAGGAGAGGGAGGGAATACAAGAGACAAGGTCAGTAACAACACTCTGAATGATTATCTCTTCTAGTAATGTTCTCTCAGTAATCACTGAACCACCGTCTCTCCAACACACAGACTGACTCACCGTCTCTCCTACCGTCTCTCCAACACACAGACTGAACCACCGTCTCTCCAACCGTCTCTCCAACACACAGACTGAACCACCGTCTCTCCAACACACAGACTGACTCACCGTCTCTCCAACACACAGACTGAACCACCGTCTCTCCAACACACAGACTGACTCACCGTCTCGCCAACCGTCTCTCCAACACACAGACTGAACCACCGTCTCTCCAACACACAGACTGACTCACCGTCTCTCCAACACACAGACTGAACCACCGTCTCTCCAACACACAGACTGACTCACCGTCTCTCCAACCGTCTCTCCAACACACAGACTGACTCACCGTCTCTCCAACACACAGACTGACTCACCGTCTCTCCAACACACAGACTGACTCACCGTCTCTCCAACACACAGACTGACTCACCGTCTCTCCAACACACAGACTGACTCACCGTCTCTCCAACACACAGACTGACTCACCGTCTCTCCAACACACAGACTGACTCACCGTCTCTCCAACACACAGACTGACCCACCGTCTCTCCAACACACAGACTGACTCACCGTCTCTCCTACCGTCTCTCCAACACACAGACTGACTCACCGTCTCTCCAACACACAGACTGACTCACCGTCTCTCCAACACACAGACTGACTCACCGTCTCTCCAACACACAGACTGACTCACCGTCTCTCCAACACACAGACTGACTCACCGTCTCTCCAACACACAGACTGACCCACCGTCTCTCCAACACACAGACTGACTCACCGTCTCTCCAACACACAGACTGACTCACCGTCTCTCCTACCGTCTCTCCAACACACAGACTGACTCACCGTCTCTCCAACACACAGACTGAACCACCGTCTCTCCAACACACAGACTGACTCACCGTCTCTCCAACACACAGACTGACTCACCGTCTCTCCAACACACAGACTGACTCACCGTCTCTCCAACACACAGACTGACTCACCGTCTCTCCAACACACAGACTGAACCACCGTCTCTCCACCGTCTCTCCAACACACAGACTGACTCACCGTCTCTCCAACACACAGACTGAACCACCGTCTCTCCAACCGTCTCTCCAACACACAGACTGACTCACTGCCATCACGATGAAACACGTCCAGAAGAAGGTCATGACAAGCTGTCAGTACTTGAGATTATATTGGCCCCAAAAAGAACCTTGAAAAGGACGTGTGTGTGTGTGTGTGTGTGTGTGTGTGTTGGGTGTGTCAGGGTGTCTGGGAAAGTGTATGTGTGTGTTGATATCTTGGTCAGGGAGTGTAGTGTGTGTGTGTGTGTCAGGGAAAGTGTAAGTAAGAAGGTTTATATATATATAAGATTACTTTAAAACAGTCCCAAATCATACATGTTCACTTCAATACAGTTCAAGAGAATACCGGTTCACTTTAATACAGTTTAGAACAATATCTGTTTGCTCTAGTTTACTTCATGTAATAACATAATGACTTCATGGTAAGGCTGCCGTTACTAAAGTCATGTGATGCTAGCTACCTAGCTCCTAGCTCGTAGCTCGCTACTCGTCGCTACGAGCTAGTAGCTAGCTTGACTGTGTTCCATCACAACATGCGCATTACCTGATGTGTCTGATCCGCGACTCCCGGTCCTCTCCTCAGACGGGCAGCGAGAGAGCAAGTGGGTTGATCACGTATGTGATTACACCCTGGTACACAGCACACAGGCATCTTGGACAAGTGCATTCATTTTTAGAAATCTCTTATTTATTGGAGGGAATAAATCAGTTATGAGATCTTCTTCTTCTTCTTCTTCTTCTTCTTCTTCTTCTTCTTCTTCTTCTTCTTCTTCTTCTTCTTCTTCTTCTTCTTCTTCTTCGCTTTAATTACGAGTCGCACCCACTTGGAGCACTATCGCCTGTGACATCACTTACGCGAGCCAGAATGGGATCTGGGATTTGTAGTCTTTGTAGTCGCGTATTTTTCATAGTCTTATATTTCAACAGTTTTACGACAAAATGTGACTTTTCTGACTCGGAACTGATTGTTTAAGATCGACACACATCATGTGTAGTTCGCGGCACGATTCAAACGGGATCAAAAGATACGTGTTCTCTCTCTCCATTGAATTCAATGTTAATTTTTCGCTTCCGGGGTCCCATGGGCCGGAAGTAGATGGGCGTGACTTCGCCTCTCTATTTGGTAACGTGTGTGTGTGTGTGCGTGTGTGTGCGTGGAACTTCCCCTCGATTCCATTGGCTCTAACGGTTAGAAAGAGGTGTCAATCATCAAAGTCGACCACGGGGCCAGAGATGGTAGAATCCCCCAAATGTCCCCAGAAGCGGGTTCTTTGCTAAACCTCTAAAAAGGTCAAAGGTCACTTGCTTTGCATCTATCTTGATACAGGGCACTTATTATAATGTTATAGTTTGGATTCCTAAAGCTTTTAGTCTACTATCCCATCATTCAAGGGTGGTTTTCACTATAAGTAATGTTTATTTTTGGACAGACACAATAATATACACTTGTTTACTATGTTCAATCTGAATTTACTTTAAAATAAAACATTATTTGATGCCGACCCTTCCAGATCCAGCTCGCGGCGGAGCGTTGCTTTGAGGACAACGATTATTAATGTGTTCGAGCCTGACACCTGGAAGACAGCCAGGCTCGGTCACCGGTTAACGCAGGGCCACAGCACATGTTAAACATAATGAATACGATTATTATATTCTCTATAAGTTACATATTTGTTATTATTATTTAAAATAAAAGCAGTTCTTCTCCCCGCCACTGGAGGCCGCCCGTGACGTAACGTGACGTAACGTGACGTGACGCCCACCCGTGACGCGGGTTAGCTTCACGCTTAGCTTCACGCTAGCTCGAGCTAACAGCTAGCCTCTTCAGACCGGCAGAGACCCTCCTCCTGCGGGACGTTTTCTCTCCGGTACCGGCTCTCCTCCAGACTCTGGTTCTCCCCCTCTCCGGTACCGGCCTCCTCCTCCAGCCTCCGGCTCTCCTCCTCTCGGGTACCGGCCTCCTCACTGCTTCTTCTCCTCCGAACAGAACCATGTCGGCCATTCAGCGGATGAAGGTGGCGAACGAGCGGCACAGCAAGAGCATCACCCAGCGGGGACACGTCCAGAAAACATCGGTACTTATTATTATCTATTTATATATACACTCCATGATACTGAAAACACCAGTACTGTTGTATTATATTATTATATATTATTATATATTATCACATGCAGTCTATGATGCTGACACGTGCAGAGAACATCGGTACTGTATACATAAATATGTGTATTGCACACTGACAGCCAGGCTAACGGCTAACAGGCTAACCGGCTTGCTGATCATGCACCCCCACACATTACGGCATAGACATTACACCATAAACATCACACACATGGTGTTTAACATGCACAGTAATCCTGATTTAATTCAGCTTTTAGGTTTAAATATCCGGGAACTAGAATACAGCTTAGTTTGGTGTAGCTAGCATTAGCAGCTACACTGTAGGAAGAGAGCCAGACTGCCTGCAGACATCTGTGTTTTTATTGTTTTTGCGTGTATACAGAGATATTTAATACAAATATATTACTTTATTTGTGTTATTTACTGTTTGACACGTGATCTTCAATTCGGCTCACATATAACCCACTGTTTTTGATAGTTTGGTGGGTTTTCAGCCAGGCTACGTCCACATATCTGTGTTTTGTATTGTTTATTTGGGCATACAGAGATATTTAATACATGTATATATTACTTAATGGGTTTTATTTACTGTTTGACAAAGGATCTTCAATTCGGCCTACATATAACTCCGTGTTTCCTGTGGGTTGTGTGGTATTTCAAGCGGTTCTCCCGGTCCTGGCAGGTTGTGTAGGTCCCGCCTGAACCATGGGACACATTGTGATCCTACCTCTCGCTGTCTTCTTCCCTCGAGCCTTCTGTTGTCTTGCATAACACACGTAAAACACATGTTGTTGTGTGTGTGTGTGTGTGTGTGTGTGTGTGTGTGTGTGTGTGTGTGTGTTTCAGCGGCCTGTAAACGAGGAGAAGTCTCCGGTCGGTCCCTGGCTCCTCGCTCTCTTTGTCTTCGTGGTCTGTGGATCAGGTGAGCGCACAGACATCTAGTAACCAGGTGTAACCAGGACAACGTGTGTCTTTGGAGCACGTCATGGTTTCTATTTAGTTATCTCTCGGCGAACTAACCCATCGGACATATTCACGCGTCCCTGAGCCGAGAGGGCTTACTCTGATTCATTGTATTTTTGTGTTGCAGCAATCTTCCAGATCATCCAGAGCATCCGGCAGGGCATGTGATGACCTCTGACCCCGAGGAGCATGACCCCCTACACACACACACACACACACACACACACTCACTGTTCCTGTGGAGCTAGTTTTTCTTCTTCTTCTGTTTTTTTACGCACCGATGAGGCTGATCAGATATTGGTTATTGATTACTGTAGGTCGTTCCCGTCAGAATAAAACTACTTCCTGTCGGTGTGACGGACGGTCCGCTGACCTGAGATCAGAGGTTAGATTCACAGGTACAAGCTGCTGATTTATCTCACTTCCTGTACGTCTTCACAATAAAAGTCCTCCGGGCTTTTATTGTGAAGACGTACAGGAAGTGTTGGTTTCCAGCTCAGAGGTTTCTCTTCGCTGTAGAAACATCAGGAATGGAACGACGTGTAAAAGAATTAATGTAGGGTTTTTAATATTATAGGAAGTTGATGACTTTATATCACACGGCAGACTTTCAGAATAAAGCAGGGATGGAACGTCTGGAGGCAAAAGAGTCCGACGGGTCAGCTTCACGTGGACGCACGCTAACAGTTAGAGAGGACTCCTTTCTTTACTCCCATTGGCCAACGCTCCACACGCTGCTGTCTAAGGGGCGGGACATCTCTAAGCAAGTGGACCACTCCCAGCAGAGCCGACCAGCTGACCAATCAGAGCCGCCTGTGAGCCAGCAGTTTGACCTCCTTCTGAAGTCAGTAGTGAGGACCTGGCAGCTGACCAATCAGAGCCGCCTGTGAGCCAGCAGTTTGACCTCCTTCTGAAGTCAGTAGTGAGGACCTGGCAGCTGACCAATCAGAGCCGCCTGTGAGCCAGCAGTTTGACCTCCTTCTGAAGTCAGTAGTGAGGACCTGTCAGCTGACCAATCAGAGCGGCCTGTGAGCCAGCAGTTTGACCTCCTTCTGAAGTCAGTAGTGAGGACCTGTCAGCTGACCAATCAGAGCCGCCTGTGAGCCAGCAGTTTGACCTCCTTCTGAAGTCAGTAGAGAGGACCTGGCAGCTGACCAATCAGAGCGGCCTGTGAGCCAGCAGTTTGACCTCCTTCTGAAGTCAGTAGAGAGGACCTGGCAGCTGACCAATCAGAGCGGCCTGTGAGCCAGCAGTTTGACCTCCTTCTGAAGTCAGTAGAGAGGACCTGGCAGCTGACCAATCAGAGCCGCCTGAGAGGACCTGGCAGCTGACCAATCGGAGCCGCCTGAGAGGACCTGGCAGCTGTTGCCGGGGAGATGGTGGAACGTTTTTAATGTGAAGAGCTCGGCTCCACTTTTCTACAAAATAAACGTCCGATATTTCCCCCCATCGTCCGCGCTCCATCGTCCGCGCTCCATCGTCTGGGCTCCATCGTCCGCGCTCCATCGTCCGCGCTCCATCGTCCGCGCTCCATCGTCCGCGCTCCATCGTCTGGGCTCCATCGTCTGGGCTCCATCGTCTGGGCTCCATCGTCTGGGCTCCATCGTCCGCGCTCCATCGTCCGCGCTCCATCGTCCGCGCTCCATCGTCCGCGCTCCATCGTCTGGGCTCCATCGTCTGGGCTCCATCGTCTGGGCTCCATCGTCTGGGCTCCATCGTCTGGGCTCCATCGTCTGGGCTCCATCGTCCGCGCTCCATCGTCTGGGCTCCATCGTCCGCGCTCCATCGTCCGCGCTCCATCGTCCGCGCTCCATCGTCCGCGCTCCATCGTCTGGGCTCCATCGTCTGGGCTCCATCGTCTGGGCTCCATCGTCTGGGCTCCATCGTCCGCGCTCCATCGTCCGCGCTCCATCGTCCGCGCTCCATCGTCTGGGCTCCATCGTCTGGGCTCCATCGTCTGCGCTCCATCGTCTGGGCTCCATCGTCCGCGCTCCATCGTCGATGGGGGATCAGTCTGAATCCAACTCAACAGGACCGATGTATTTATTTTGTATACTTATAAAGCCTTTTATATGAAAGTATAAGTATTACTTATTTCAATAAAACGTGATGGGGATTTAAATTGATCCGTTATAAGAAATGCTGTTTTTCTGTTTTTTATTATTACAATATAAATAAATACGTGAAAAACATCAACAACAACAAAAGTGGGGGAAAAGATAATCTCCTCTTCATCACAGCTCCTCGTCTTCATCACAGCTCGTCTTCATCACAGCTCCTCATCTTCATCACAGCTCCTCTTCATCACAGCTCCTCTTCGTCACAGCTCCTCCTCTTCATCACAGCTCCTCTTCATCACAGCTCCTCCTCTTCATCACAGCTCCTCTTCATCACAGCTCGTCTTCATCACAGCTCCTCATCTTCATCACAGCTCCTCTTCATCACAGCTCGTCTTCATCACAGCTCCTCCTCTTCATCACAGCTCCTCTTCATCACAGCTCGTCTTCATCACAGCTCCTCATCTTCATCACAGCTCCTCTTCATCACAGCTCCTCATCTTCATCACAGCTCCTCCTCTTCATCACAGCTCCTCATCTTCATCACAGCTCCTCTTCTTCATCACAGCTCCTCGTCTTCATCACAGCTCCTCCTCTTCATCACAGCTCCTCCTCTTCATCACAGCTCCTCCTCTTCATCACAGCTCCTCATCTTCATCACAGCTCCTCATCTTCATCACAGCTCCTCCTCTTCGTCACAGCTCCTCCTCTTCATCACAGCTCTTCATCACAGCTCCTCCTCTTCATCACAGCTCCTCGTCTTCATCACAGCTCCTCGTCTTCATCACAGCTCCTCGTCTTCATCACAGCTCCTCTTCTTCATCACAGCTCCTCGTCTTCATCACAGCTCCTCCTCTTCATCACAGCTCCTCGTCTTCATCACAGCTCCTCTTCTTCATCACAGCTCCTCGTCTTCATCACAGCTCCTCGTCTTCATCACAGCTCCTCCTCTTCATCACAGCTCCTCGTCTTCATCACAGCTCCTCGTCTTCATCACAGCTCCTCGTCTTCATCACAGCTCCTCCTCTTCGTCACAGCTCCTCCTCTTCATCACAGCTCCTCCTCTTCGTCACAGCTCGTCTTCATCACAGCTCCTCGTCTTCATCACAGCTCCTCCTCTTCGTCACAGCTGTCTCTCTGGAGCTTTAATTATATATTATTATGAAAGTGTGAGAAATGTCATTTTGTGAAGATCATTGGAAAATCCCAGGAAAACATTCGAAACAAATCAGAATTGTTGTTGTTGTTGTTGTTATGATTCCCGCCCCTCTGCGTCACGCCGCCCCCGCAGAGACGTGGTGACGTCACAGAGAGAAGATGGCCGTGCTGAAGGCGGAAGGTAAAGAAGCTTAAAAAGTCTCTATTTTTATTAAAAAAAGCTCCTTTTATATTTATATTTAAACCGGGTTATTTAGTCGGATATCTTCCAGGTCCACAGCCCGCAGTCTGACCCGGGTTAAAGAGCTGTTTCATATGTTAGCATAGCAGGTTAGCTGAGCATGCTAAGCTAAAATGCTAAAAACATTATTTATTTATATTAATAAAAACGGAATGAATGTGGCTCGTGTGAGTTTGTTCAGCCTGCGGTGGAGAGGGTGTGGTGGGAGCTGCTTGGGTGTCAAAACGTGTTGTCGTGTCGTTAAATTACAATATAAAAAAGCGGAACTAAGAACCGTGCTAACGTTAGCTTAGCGGACCGCCGGGGGGTGCTGAGCTCCTGGAGCCGGGAGAGAAGCTGCGAGAGGTGGGGAGACAGCCAGGAGAGACCGGGGTCTGAGCCCGGCCTCCTGGAGCCCACCTGTGGGTGCAATAATATTGTCTTAAATGGTGACTTCATGTTAAAGCTTTATTACATTTTTTAATTCACATTAATTATAAATTCAATAATAAAAAACAACAACAATATTTTTTACATTTGATTTATATTTAAATATATTTAGTTTCTTATTATTCAGATCTATTTAAGTTCCCATGCTATATTATTTTTATTTTAAAAGGATATTCAAATATCATTCATGTAATCACAAAACATAACTTTGAAAAAAAAAGTGAAGTGTGTGTGTGTGTGTGTGTGTGTGTGTGAGAGATATATACCGTGTGTGTGTGTGTGAGAGAGATATATACCGTGTGTGTGTGTGTGAGAGAGATATATACCGTGTGTGTGTCGGTGTGTGCTTATTGATGTTTATCAATCAGTGTTTGGATCCTAGTCAGGTGTATAGAGATCACACACACCACCGCACACACACACACACACACACACAGTGTTACAAATAAAAAGTGTTGTGTAACTGAACACACACACTCTTCATTTAAAGTGGGTGCAATTTCAGCTGTTGCTAGGCAACAGGGAGCTATTGGAGGAGTGTGTGTGTGATGCTGGTGTCCTGTTGCAGACCTTGTTTCCTGTTAATCAGTGTGTGTGTGTGTGTGTGTGTGTGCAGAGGGGCAGTGTGGGCGGCCGCGCTGAGGCTCCTCCCCTGCATGGACTCGTTGTCATGAGCAACAAGGAGATGGTTTCCACGGAGACAGGTCAGTCTCACCTGTAGACACAGACAGCTCTGTTGCCACGGCAACCACCTGTCGCTGATGACGTCATCTCCACTGTGTGTGTCATCGTTATCTGAGTCACCTTATCAGCACTATATTTACATTACTAATATATTACTCTGAGAAAAAATAACTCATAGTCCACAAGTTACGACGTGTGTGTGTACTGTGTGTGTGTGTGTGTGTGTGTGTGTGTGTGTGTGTGTAGAGAGTAAGGGCCAGAGGAAGGTGTTTGTTCCCAACAAGCTGCTCGAGTGCCTCCCTCGTCTCTCCAGCCTGCCCAGCGAGCGTCTGCGCTGGAACACGAACGAGGTGACGACAGTTCCGCCATTATCATTTCAGAATCACAGAAAAGTTATAACCTTTATTTTTAAAGCGCTTCCATTTCGTATCTTTATTTATATTCCCAAATATTTTACTCTATTTTCCTTGATATTATAAATTCCTTTTATATTTATCTTGTCTTTATTTCTAATCATTGTTGTGTGTGTGTGTGTGTGTGTGTGTGTGTGTGTGTGTGTGTGTGTGTGTGTGTGTGTGTGTGTGTGTGTGTGTGTGTGTGTGTGTGTGTGTGTGTGTGTGTGTGTGTGTGTGTGTGTGTGTGTGTGTGTGTGTGTGTGTGTGTGTGTGTGTGTGTGTGTGTGTGTGTGTGTGTGTGTGTGTGTGTGTGTGCAGGAGATAGCGTCGTACCTGATCTCCTTCGACAGACATGACGAGTGGCTCTCCTGCTCCCTGAAGACCAGGTCCTCCCTCTGAATTGTTTTCATTATGATAATTGTTGTTGTTGTTGTTGTTTACTGAGCAGCAGCTGATGTGTGTTCCTCTGCAGGCCGAAGAACGGCAGCATCATCCTGTACAACAGGAAGAAGGTGAAATACAGGAAGGATGGGTACTGCTGGAAGAAGAGGAAGGACGGGAAGACAACCAGAGAGGACCACATGAAGCTGAAGGTCCAGGGCACCGAGGTACTGCTGCTGCTGCTGTTGTTGTTGTTGTTGTTGTTGTTATTGATCACATGAAGCTGAAGGTCCAGAGGCCTGCACCACGAAGCCGGATGTTCTCTTGGCGGCAAACCTCAGGGTAACTCTGGGTTTCCGGTCCTACGCGCTGGTTCTCTTTGGAGCGGCTAGATCTCCATGGTAACGGAGTGTTTAAGTCATGTTTAAAGTTTAACGTCTTCATATTTGTCTAATATTATAGTTTACATTTCATCCAGGAAGAGTGACGCTGCGCTGTCAGTGCGCTTCTCCATGTCTGTGATTGGCCGAATGCTCCAGACACCGCCCCTCTCGCGTGAACGCGCTCTCAGCCGGACGGAGAAACCCTGGCTTGAGTTACAGAGCCGACAACCCGCGCCGTAGGACCGCTTAGCGAGAGCGCGTTAGCTTTGAGTAGGCCAGCCGGGTAGCTCGGAGAGACCAGGTGGAGCCGGCTTCGTCGTGCAGGCCTCTGGAAGGCTCTCAACTCGTCACCTCAGGCCAGCCGCGTCCTCTCGAGCCAGGTGCGCGTTAGGGCTGCACGATTTTTGGGGGGGGAAAAATAATTGCGATTTTTCTGACAATTTTTCGATTAGATTTCGAATTGCGATATTTGTTTTTAAGCGACCCAACGGAAGTTTATTGTAAAATGCGGCCATATCTCCGGCTAGGAAGGTCGCATCAACGTGCTCCCGTCTCCAGCGCCCCGCAGCCCGAGCTACGAGTGAAAGAACTAAAGTCACATGAAGCTCCCGTTGCTTTGAAGTCGAGCTTCAGTTCAGACTCTCTGTGAGAGAGACACGTGACGGAGCGTCTCTGACTGACCCAGGTGGTTCACCAAAGCATCTGCAGCTCCATTGGAAGCCCTCTGGAAAGGGCCGGCACCTTCTATCATGGGCCGCTTCTGATTGGTGAACAATGGCTGGTGCATGTGGAGCACAGCGCTTCTGATTGGAGGACTGACTCACAAGAAAAAAGAAAATTGTAAAAAAAAATCGAGGCTTTGCGATTTGATAGTCGCATCATTTCAAATCGCGATTTCGATTTAAAATCGATTAATCGTTCAGCCCTAGCGCGTTCACATGAGAGGGGTGGTATCTGGAGCATTCGACCAATCACAGACATGGAGAAGCCGCTGACAGTGCAGCGTCACACTTCCTGAATGAAAGTGAACTCTAATATCAGACACGTGAAGAAGTTACACTTTGAAACATGACTCGAACACTTGATCAGGATCAGAGCCTCAGAGCTGCAGCTGCAAGGTGAACACAGCTGGAGCAGAGCAAGTGTTGGAATGCGTACCATATACTTCATGTGTTCTGGACCCGTCCTGCAGTTCAGCATACATGTACATATACACACATCGTGGACATTAAGAGACACACACAGATCATCGGTCATGCACCGTTTGAACACAACACACAGACGCACAGGGCCAAGATTTAAAAAGTACATTTGACTACATTTCATTTCCTGTGAATGTTAAGAAGCGTAACGGACAGGTAGGACTGAGTGCTGATGGGTTCAGCCTGCTCTTGGGAAGCGAGGAGCTGGAGTCCTGGGGGGGGGTGCGTGGGTGGGATCAGACTCCATCTTGTTGCCTGTCTGATAACGGACTGCTCGTATATGTTTTGGAGGATGGGTGTTTCATCCTCCTCACAGCCGTCTGAACCGGGCGAGCGATCTGTGACTCACTGTCAGGTCACCGCACCGGCAGTGACACCTCGTGCTCTCCGGCACGGCAGGACGGTGACGTGGACTCCTGGGCGACCCGAGAGCCCGGGTCTCGAGCACAGACCTGAACATGCGCCTTCCAGCTGAGTGTCCTATCTAGATCGGAGGTTCTCAAATGGGGGTGCGCGGACCCCTAGGGGTACGTTGCTGTACTGCAGGGGCACGTGAGATTTATTTGATGTTAATGAAAAAGCAACTTCAGTAATGCATTGAAACAAACTGCTGATAGGAGATGAACTACTTTCTCAAAGGTTTGAACTCTGGATATTAAACTGGGAGGCGCTCTCTTCCCTCTCCCTCTCCTGCAGCTCGCTGAACCTGCAACGAGTGCCCCGACAGCAAAGAATACAGATATGTATAACTAGTGTAGCTAGCTCCAGAGCAGACAGCTAGCTAAGTGTGCTAGGGAAATAAATTACGGGCCAAAAGTTTTATTTACAAGTATTAAAAGTAAGCAGAGGACACCAAACCAACTGAGACCTGTCTGTCCGCTGCATCTACGCACACACTGTACAACACACACACACACACACACACACACACACACACACACACACATACACACACACACACCTACACACTGTACCACACACACCTACACACTGTACCACACACACATCTACACACTGTACCACACACACACCTCCAGCTCCTAAATCAGGCTGCAGCCGTGGTGTATTTTATTTGGTGAAGCACTAAACGGTAGAAACATCTGGACTCCTTGTCTGTAGATTTCTCTAAACTAGAGAAAGAGAGTCGCCTGTTCCACTGAGTGATAGATGCTCTCTGCTCTGCTTTCTGCACGGACCAATCAGCTGCTCTGCTTTCTGCACGGACCAATCAGCTGCTCTGCTTTCGGCACGGACCAATCAGCTGCTCTGCTTTCTGCATGGACCAATCAGCTGCTCTGCCTTCTGCACGGACCTCTCAGCTGCTCTGCTTTCTGCACGGACCAATCAGCTGCTCTGCTTTCGGCACGGACCAATCAGCTGCTCTGCTTTCTGCACGGACCTCTCAGCTGCTCTGCTTTCTGCACGGACCACTCAGCTGCTCTGCTTTCGGCACGGACCAATCAGCTGCTCTGCTTTCTGCACGGACCAATCAGCTGCTCTGCTTTCTGCACGGACCTCTCAGCTGCTCTGCTTTCTGCACGGACCAATCAGCTGCTCTGCTTTCGGCACGGACCAATCAGCTGCTCTGCTTTCTGCACGGACCAATCAGCTGCTCTGCTTTCTGCACGGACCTCTCAGCTGCTCTGCTTTCTGCACGGACCTCTCAGCTGCTCTGCTTTCTGCACGGACCTCTCAGCTGCTCTGCTTTCTGCACGGACCTCTCAGCTGCTCTGCTTTCTGCACGGACCATCAGCTGCTCTCTCTGGAAACATGGCGTCACGATGAGAGCAGCTACTACAGTAATATCCAGGGGATGCAGAGCTGTGATTGGCTGAGATCAGTCCGGCCGTGCGTCACGACTCTTTGAAACATCTCTGTTCCCGGAAATGCATCCACGAAGGAGCCGAGGAGGAGCCATCAGTGTCTCCTCGGTTAGAGCTCCTCCAGAGAGGCTCCTCTCTCCTCTCTCCTCTCTCCTCTTTCCTCTCTCCTCGGTTAGAGCTCCTCCAGAGAGCCTCCTCTCTCCTCTCTCCTCTCTCCTCTCTCCTCGGTTAGAGCTCCTCCAGAGAGCCTCCTCTCTCCTCTCTCCTCGGTTAGAGCTCCTCCAGAGAGCCTCCTCTCTCCTCCCTCCTCGGTTAGAGCTCCTCCAGAGAGCCTGCTCTCTCCTCTCTCCTCGGTTAGAGCTCCTCCAGAGAGCCTCCTCTCTCCTCTCTCCTCGGTTAGAGCTCCTCCAGAGAGCCTCCTCTCTCCTCTCTCCTCGGTTAGAGCTCCTCCAGAGAGCCTCCTCTCTCCTCTCTCCTCGGTGAGAGCTCCTCCAGAGAGCCTCCTCTCTCCTCTCTCCTCGGTTAGAGCTCCTCCAGAGAGCCTCCCTCTCCTCTCTCCTCTCTCCTCGGTTAGAGCTCCTCCAGAGAGCCTCCTCTCTCCTCTCTCCTCTCTCCTCGGTTAGAGCTCCTCCAGAGAGCCTCCTCTCTCCTCGGTTAGAGCTCCTCCAGAGAGCCTCCTCTCTCCTCTCTCCTCTCTCCTCGGTTAGAGCTCCTCCAGAGAGCCTCCTCTCTCCTCTCTCCTCGGTTAGAGCTCCTCCAGAGAGCCTCCTCTCTCCTCTCTCCTCGGTTAGAGCTCCTCCAGAGAGCCTCCTCTCTCCTCTCTCCTCTCTCCTCTCTCCTCGGTTAGAGCTCCTCCAGAGAGCCTCCTCTCTCCTCTCTCCTCTCTCCTCGGTGAGAGCTCCTCCAGAGAGCCTCCTCTCTCCTCGGTTAGAGCTCCTCCAGAGAGCCTCCTCTCTCCTCTCTCCTCGGTTAGAGCTCCTCCAGAGAGCCTCCTCGATGTCCTCGAAGTGCATTTAGAGAAATTAGATGTCCTTCAACATGGCGCGCTGAAATTCATTTCCGGGTCACTACCGAGGATCGAGAGTCGAGGAGTCGAGGAGGGGGAATTGATGAAATGAGAAAGGGCCCCAGAGTTTTCCCTGAAGTTAGCCGGCTAAGCGAAAATCCTGCTTCGTAGTACAGGCCTCAGGGCACTGATGTACTGTTGTTGTTGTTGTTGTTGTTGTTGTTGTTGTTGTTGATGTTGATGTTATTATTATTATTATTAATATTCCTGCACATTTTTAATCATTTATTTATTTTCTGTGTGTTTCAGTGCCTGTACGGCTGCTACGTCCATTCCTCCATCGTGCCAACATTCCACAGACGATGCTACTGGCTGCTGCAGGTACACACACACACTCACACACACACACACACACACACACACACACACACACACACACACACACACACACACACACACATACACGCACACACACGCACACACACACTAATGTTAATGTTATGTTGGTGTCTCGTTTCGGTCATAATACGATTTGCTGGTTTCAGAGTTATCTAAGCGACCGTACTCAATGCGTCCGGCCGGGTAGTACTGTCACTGACCCTGTCACCTTGAAGAAGGGAGTTCCACAGGGCTCTATTTTGGGGCCCTTGCTCTTTTTATTATATTTCAATAATATTTGTAATCAGATGCAATTTTCTACCTTTCATATGTGCTGATGACACTATTGTATACTCATGAGCTCCTTCTCTGGATATGGCCGTTTCCAATCTAAAATCTGATGTCTTCACGCTGCAGCGTGCACTTCTTGATTCCAAACTGCTTTGAACAGTAAGGAAACCAAAGCAATGCTCTTGGCTCCCAAGTCAGCGTCCTCTTGCCTCCATTGACACCCTCGATGGCGTCTCTGTTGAGTTTGTCGATACCTACACATATCTGGCTTTTGGTTGGACAGTAATCTGAACTTCAAACACCATGTGGAAGTTCTATCAAAGAAATTCAAATTCACTCTTGGCTTCCTTTACAGACTTAAATGTTGTTTTTCAACTTCATCCGTGAAAGGTTGGTCTCCGGCTGATTCCTGTCCCAGCTGGACTGCGGTGATCCATCTATAGATGTGCCTGTCCCTCTGTTTGGGCCACACCTGACCCACTCTACCACGCTGCACTGCGCTGTATATCAGATGCACCCTGTAGGACTCATCATTGCACACTGTGCAGCCTAACTGGTCCTCACTCAGTGTGCTCAGGAGCAGCCTTGGTTTCTATTCATGTATAAAGACATTTCAGGAAAGCTTCCACTGTACATATGTGCCAGATCTGCTCCAGGTCCAGGTGCCCAGATACGGGTCCAGGTGCCCGGATACGGGTCCAGGTGCCCAGATACGGGTCCAGGTGCCCGGATACG
>CM070441.1:697287-702287 GCA_036324595.1 Champsocephalus gunnari
GTGTCTCTGAGCCGCAGCGACACGGAGTGATTGAGAGCGGGTCGTTCTGCTGCTGGTTCTGGACTGGTGTTCTGGTGCTGGTGGAGAAAGCAGACTGCTCCGTGTTGCTGTGCCGCCGTCCCGTCTGCTCCCTGATCTCTGCGTCACCGACCGGTTTGATATTAAAGTGACAGAAAAAAACGTTATAGTAAAGCCGCGGCCGGAAAATCAGGAAGCAACGTTACTACTCTATAACCGATTATCTTCCGTCACTGCATCGAGACCGAATCGTCCACGTCCGCATCGCATCGTAGAAACGATTATTTTCAACACCCCTACTAACTTGTAGTATTTATAGTACTAGCAGTCAGTTTTAAGTATTTGAAAGTACTAGCGGGCAGTATATCAGTATGTTTAAATGTGCAGTATTTGTGTCATTTCTTCTCATGTTTAGTACATGTGTGTGTTGTTGTTGTTGTTGTTGTTGTGGTTGTAAAGTATGTATAAGTACTCACTGCAGTACTCAGTCCACAGTATGAAGTGCTCTCTGGGCTCGGGGGATTTCAGCATCGAAGATCTGGTTCAGCACATCCTGGAGAGACAGAGAACCAAACCTCAGCCGCGCACACACACCTGCCTCTGCACCACCGCACACGGTAACACACACACACACACACACACACACACACACGGTAACACACACACACACACACACACCTGCCTCTGCACCACCGCACACGGTAACACACACACACACACACACACACACACACACACACGGTAACACACACACACACGGTAACACACACACACACACACACACACACACACGGTAACACACACACACACATGTTGTTGTTGATCGCTGTTGTTGTTTGTCTCAGTGTCTGCAGGAGGGAACATTCCTCACCGCTGTAACAGCACTAAGCACCGCATCATCTCCCCCAAGCTGCCTCCCTCCTCCTGCACCTCCTCCCCCCTGTCCTCTGAGGGGGGGGGGACAACAAGCTGCCTCCCCCGAGCAGCCCGGCCTCCCCCCCCTCGCCCTCCAACACGTGAGTACACAAGAGATGCGTTCTATTATCTACGTAATTCATACTCGCCTGCAGTCTGCTCGACTCGCACCTGAGCCTGCATCGAGCTAACGGGACCGGCTCATCCAGCCCCACTGCCCTGGGTGGGGTCCTCACCGGGTGGGGTCCTCACCGGGCACCAGGTGGGGTCCTCACCGGGTGGGGTCCTCACCGGGTGGGGTCCTCACCGGGTGGGGTCCTCACCGGGTGGGGTCCTCACCGGGTGGGGTCCTCACCGGGTGGGCTCCTCACCGGGTGGGGTCCTCACCAGGTGGGGTCCTCACCAGGTGGGGTCCTCACCAGGTGGGGTCCTCACCAGGTGGGGTCCTTACATGGTGTCATCCTTACCAGGTGGCATCCTTACCAGGTGGCATCCTTATATGGTGTCATCCTCACCAGGTGGGATCCTTACCAGGTGGCATCCTTACATGGTGGGGTCCTCACCAGGTGGCATCCTCACCGGGTGGCATCCTTACCAGGTGGCATCCTTACATGGTGGGATCCTTACCAGGTGGCATCCTTACATGGTGTCATCCTTACCAGGTGGCATCCTTACCAGGTGGCATCCTTACTAGGTGGGATCCTTACCAGGTGGCATCCTTACCAGGTGGCATCCTTACTAGTTGGGATCCTTACCAGGTGGCATCCTTACTAGGTGGGATCCTTACCAGGTGGCATCCTTACATGGTGTCATCCTCACCAGGTGGGATCCTTACCAGGTGGCATCCTTACATGGTGGGGTCCTCACCAGGTGGCATCCTCACCAGGGTGGCATCCTTACCAGGTGGCATCCTTACATGGTGGGATCCTTACCAGGTGGCATCCTTACATGGTGTCATCCTCACCAGGTGGCATCCTCACCAGGTGGCATCCTCACCGGGTGGGATCCTTACTAGGTGGCATCCTCACCAGGTGGCATCCTCACCGGGTAGGATCCTTACCAGGTGGCATCCTTACATGGTGGGATCCTCACCAGGTGCCCTAACCACCTCAACTGGCTCCTTTCGCCGCGAAGGAGCAGCGGTTCTACTCCGAGTCCCTCCCCGATGACTGAACTTCTCTCCTTATCCCTGAGGGAGACGCCAGCCACCCTGAACTTCTCCCCTTATCCCTGAGGGAGACGCCAGCCACCCTGAACTTCTCTCCTTATCCCTGAGGGAGACGCCAGCCACCCTGAACTTCTCTCCTTATCCCTGAGGGAGACGCCAGCCACCCTGAACTTCTCCCCTTATCCCTGAGGGAGACGCCAGCCACCCTGAACTTCTCTCCTTATCCCTGAGGGAGACGCCAGCCACCCTGAACTTCTCCCCTTATCCCTGAGGGAGACGCCAGCCACCCTGAACTTCTCCCCTTATCCCTGAGGGAGACGCCAGCCACCCTGAACTTCTCTCCTTATCCCTGAGGGAGACGCCAGCCACCCTGAACTTCTCTCCTTATCCCTGAGGGAGACGCCAGCCACCCTGAACTTCTCTCCTTATCCCTGAGGGAGACGCCAGCCACCCTGAACTTCTCTCCTTATCCCTGAGGGAGACGCCAGCCACCCTGAACTTCTCTCCTTATCCCTGAGGGAGACGCCAGCCACCCTGAACTTCTCTCCTTATCCCTGAGGGAGACGCCAGCCACCCTGAACTTCTCTCCTTATCCCTGAGGGAGACGCCAGCCACCCTGAACTTCTCTCCTTATCCCTGAGGGAGACGCCAGCCACCCTGAACTTCTCTCCTTATCCCTGAGGGAGACGCCAGCCACCCTGAACTTCTCCCCTTATCCCTGAGGGAGACGCCAGCCACCCTGAACTTCTCCCCTTATCCCTGAGGGAGACGCCAGCCACCCTGAACTTCTCTCCTTATCCCTGAGGGAGACGCCAGCCACCCTGAACTTCTCTCCTTATCCCTGAGGGAGACGCCAGCCACCCTGAACTTCTCTCCTTATCCCTGAGGGAGACGCCAGCCACCCTGAACTTCTCTCCTTATCCCTGAGGGAGACGCCAGCCACCCTGAACTTCTCTCCTTATCCCTGAGGGAGACGCCAGCCACCCTGAACTTCTCCCTTTATCCCTGAGGGAGACGCCAGCCACCCTGAACTTCTCCCTTTATCCCTGAGGGAGACGCCAGCCACCTCGGCCGCTTGTATCCGCGATCTCCTTCTTTCGGTCCTGACCCATCCTTCCTTTGCCGTCTGGCTCAGCTCTCTTCTCGTCGGTGCGGTAAAGCGACTGCAGTACCGCTCCCGCTGCTCCGATTCTCCGGCCCATCTCACGCTCCATGGTTCCCTCACTGAGAACCATGGCCTCAGATGTGGAGGTTCTGATCCTCATCCCAGCCGCTCCACTCTCGGCTGCGACCCGATCCAGGGCATCTGAACGGCTGTTTGGTGCACCCCCAACAGCAGAGCATCCCCCAGAGGCCGCAGGGCTCCACCCTCTCGTCCTCTGGGGTGAGCTCCTGCGAGGCGGCACCTTGGGCAGCTCCGGAGAAGAAGAGAGCCTCTGCTTTCACTGCCACCCTTCTGGCACCCGACCTCATCGCTGTGTCCCGTCAGTGGCCCGAGGGACTAGTTGTCTATGTCTATAGTATATATGACACTATCTGTGTCCTTTATACACTACGTGCACCGTCTGTGTATTTGATAGAACTAGCATGCACTAACAAGTCCGTTACGATAGCCTAGCGCTGATCCACACACTCAGTATCATCTGTTAGCCTGTTAGCATGTTAGCTCATGGTGTTCCTGATGACCTCACTGTATATTCTCTCCCCCCCCCCGCAGCTCTCCCTCCCCCCCGCAGCCTCACAGAGCCTGCCTCACAGTCGGTAACCACGGCAACGGTTTCTACGGCGACCTGACCACCGTCGCCCTGCCTCAGAATGCCGTCATCGTCATGGAAACAACCGCCATCCCCCCTCCTCCCCCCCCCTCCACCCTGCTCCTCTCCCTCCTTCTCCCTCTCTCTCCTCCCCCCTCCTGTGATTGGAGGCCTGCTTCTCACCCCTCCTCCCCCCTCTCCTCCTCCCCCCTCTCCTCCCCCCCCCTCCCCCCCGCCCTCCCCCCCAGCCTTCGACCCAGCCTTTGACCCAGACTCCTTCCTGAACTCCCCCAAACAGGGGGAGACTTACGGAGGTCCTCCCCCCTCCTCCTCCCCCCTCGTCGCCCCCCTCTCTCCCCCCTCTCTCGCCCTCTCTCTCTCCCCCACCTCCACCCCTCCCTCCTCTGTCTCGCCCCCTTCCTCTCTCTCCTCTCTCTCTTCTTCCTCCTCCTCTTCCTCCCCCCCTTCATCCAACCGCCCCCCCACCCTCTCGCTGTCTCCCTCCCCCAGCCTCCCTCCCCTCTGCCTGCAGCTGGGGGAGGGGGGAGATAAAGAGGAGGAGGAAGGTGATGATGATGATGAAGGCAGAGCTCCGCCCACAAAGCTGGCCCTGCTGCAGGTGAGAGACGTTACCTGTAGAAACACTAACTGCAATACTTCATGACCACCTGAACACATTCCTCTGCTTCTACCTGTGTGGTCCAGACAAGCTGTGCCCCCTCCTGCCCGTCTCCACGGCAACACACAGGAAGTAGCTCTGCGGCGCTCCTCCTGGTTTGTCAGGACTCAGCGAGCCAGTCGGCCAATCAGACGCAGCCGGACGCTCAGATCTATGAAGACCTGACCGAAGCCCCGCCCCCTGCCGCCGTCGCCATGGATACGGCTCCCGTGGTGAAGGAGGAGGGGAGGCGTGGCTTAGAGGACGCCCACATGGAGGAGGAGGCGGACCCCCGCGGGGGGGAGGAGCTAGACATCTCATTCGACAGCTCCTTCCCCGACCTCATCTCTGACCTCATCACCGAGGAGGCCCCGCTTCCCGTCGCCACGACAGCCATGTTCCCAGCAGGGGTCCGGTACATGGTGCCCCCCCAACCCTCCCCCTCCTCCTCCTTCCTCCCCTTCCCTCCCCCCCAACCCTCCCCCTC
>CM070441.1:707287-722287 GCA_036324595.1 Champsocephalus gunnari
TCTTAGAACTACAAAGAGATGGCTGCAGGTTAACAGGAGATTTATTCTTAGAACTACAAAGATGGCTGCAGGTTAACAGGAGATGTATCCTTAGAACTACAAAGATGGCTGTAGGTTAACAGGAGATTTATTCTTAGAACTACAAAGATGGCAGGTTAACAGGAGATTTATTCTTAGAACTACAAAGATGGCTGTAGGTTAACAGGAGATTTATTCTTAGAACTACAAAGATGGCTGCAGGTTAACAGGAGATTTATTCTTAGAACTACAAAGATGGCTGTAGGTTAACAGGAGATTTATTCTTAGAACTACAAAGATGGCTGCAGGTTAACAGGAGATGTATTCTTAGAACTACAAAGATGGCTGTAGGTTAACAGGAGATTTATTCTTAGAACTACAAAGATGGCAGGTTAACAGGAGATTTATTCTTAGAACTACAAAGATGGCTGCAGGTTAACAGGAGATTTATTCTTAGAACTACAAAGATGGCTGTAGGTTAACAGGAGATTTATTCTTAGAACTACAAAGATGGCTGCAGGTTAACAGGAGATTTATTCTTAGAACTACAAAGATGGCTGCAGGTTAACAGGAGATGTATCCTTAGAACTACAAAGATGGCTGTAGGTTAACAGGAGATTTATTCTTAGAACTACAAAGATGGCTGTAGGTTAACAGGAGATTTATTCTTAGAACTACAAAGATGGCTGTAGGTTTATCGGGAGGTGTATTCTTAGAACTACAAAGATGGCTGTAGGTTAACAGGAGGACTCACTCTGCAGATAATCAGTTCCGGATGTCGATCCTGGAGCGTTTGGAGCAGATGGAGCGCAGGATGGCAGAAATGGCCGCTCGCGACAACCATCACCAACATCATCAACAACAACAACAACAACAACACTACCACCATCACCATGGCAACCAGCTGGCCACGCCCCCTCCCCCGCATCCACCTGAGGACCAGGAACAGGTGAGAAGAAGCTTCACCGTAGTTCTTATTAAAGAGGTCATCTATTACACTGTGTGTGTGTGTGTGTGCGTGCGTGTGTGCATGCGTGCGTGCGTGTGTGTGTGTGTGTGTGTAACCCTGATTGTGTGTGTTCCTCCCTCAGTCGTCGCAGTGGTTCGAGAGGAGGATCGTGGGAGTGTGCGAGAGGATGATGAGGGGAGGAAGGTGGGGAGGAGGAGGAGGAAGAGGAGAGAGACTCCATCACTCCCCCCGACACCGAGGGATGACCCTCCTTCACCTGGCTGCTGCTCAGGGATACACACACCTGATACACACCTTAATCCACTGGAGGTACACACACACACACACACACACACACACACACACACACACACACACACACACACACACACACACACACACACACACACACACACACACACACACTTGATACACACCTTAATCCACTGGAGTACACACACACACACACACACACACATACACACTTGATACACACCTTAATCCACTGGAGGTACACACACACACACACACACACACACACACACACCTGTACACACCTTATCACTGAGGTACACACACACACACTTACACACCTTAATCCACTGGAGGTACATACACACCCACACACACACACACACACACACACACACCCTAATCCACTGGAGGTACACACACACACACACACACACACACACACACACACACACACTTGATACACACCTTAATCCACTGGAGGTACACACACACACACACACACACTTGATACACACCTTAATCCACTGGAGGTACACACACACACATACACACACACACACACACACCTGATACACACCTTAATCCACTGGAGGTACACACACACACACACACACACACACACACACACCTGACACACCTTAATCCACTGGAGGTACACACACACACACACACACACTTACACACCTTAATCCACTGGAGTACAACACCACACACACACACACACACACCCTAATCCACTGGAGGTACACACACACACACACACACACACACACACACACACCCTAATCCACTGGAGGTACACACACACACACACACACACACACACACACACCCTAATCCACTGGAGGTACACACACACACACACACACACACACACACACACACACACACACACACACACACACACACACACCCTAATCCACTGGAGGTACACACACACACACACACACACACACACACACACACACACACTTGATACACACCTTAATCCACTGGAGGTACACACAGACACACACACACCTGATACACACCTTAATCCACTGGAGGTACACACACACACACACACACACACACACACACACACACCTGATACACACCTTAATCCACTGGAGGTACACACACACACACACACACACACACACACACACACACACACACCTTAATCCACTGGAGGTACACACATACACACACACACACACACACACACACACACACACACACACTTGATACACACCTTAATCCACTGGAGGTACACACACACACACACACACACACACACTTGATACACACCTTAATCCACTGGAGGTACACACACACACACATACACACACACACACACACACCTGATACACACCTTAATCCACTGGAGGTACACACACACACACACACACACACACACACACACACACCTGATACACACCTTAATCCACTGGAGGTACACACACACACACACTTACACACCTTAATCCACTGGAGGTACATACACACACACACACACACACACACACACCCTAATCCACTGGAGGTACACACACACACACACACACACACACACACACTTGATACACACTTTAATCCACTGGAGGTACACACACACACACACACACACACACACACACACACACCTGATACACACCTTAATCCACTGGAGGCACACACACACACACACACACACACACACCTGATACACACAGGAGGTACACACACACACACACACACTGTACTGTTATTTCTCGTTTTGTTGTTTCAGGAATGTTAACGCTGATAGTTTGGACTTGGAACAGGAAGTGGATCCTCTCAACATCGACCACTTCTCCTGCACGCCGCTGGTAAACACACACACACATGCACACACACACACACACACACACACACACACACGTTGAACCTCTCCTGTGAAAGACCAACCCATAACATTCATCTGTTTGCAACGTACTAATTATTGATCTAATATATAATATTCAAAGCAGTGTGAGAAAAAGTGTTCAGAGAGTACTTGTCCGAATACATTCTCCTCTCGTCCAGAATGGACAAAAATGTGGGGCCACTGGAATCTTCTTGTTCTTCATCGTATTTTACACTTTCCCACGGTTTTTACGACACCGATAACGTGAGTGAGCGGTACGATGTTACTGCGTCACACATAGGGTTGGGTATCGTTTGGATTTTAACGATTCCGGTTCTTTGAGAGGGTCAAAATAAGTCCCATGACAAACTGGGAGAAAAATATATTTATGAAAACATTGAGTCAGATCTGTATTCCTATTTACAAATCACTTCACACCGTTTAATTTATTTCGGTTATTGAATACAATTATATAAAAATACTCTCTGCATTGTTCAGTTCTAAGTGCTGCAGTTTGAGAATGTACAGTTGGCCCAGTGTCCTCTGATGCTACACTGCAGCCTGCCTGTGAGACACAGTCCAACCACACATGTCCAACACATAGGACATAACCTAATAATAATAATAATAATGACACATTAGATGTATAGCCTAGAGGCCTAGCGCTTTTCTACAACTCAAAGACGCTTGCGCGCGTACACATGTCCTGCAATCAGGGCCGCTATTATTCATAGAAGTTGTTTATTTGCATTAATTATATTTTAATCTTTTTGAGAATAGTATTTGGCAGGAAATGCAGACGTATTCACCTGTAAACGCATACTGAACGACATACATGCACAACCATCTACCTCACTGCATAAGAAAGTGTTGATAATAATAATAAACAGGAATTATATTTATATTATTATATTAGCCTACTTTGTTTCGAGAAGAAAAGAAAAAAAGTTCACTCCCTGTCGGTTGGGGCCTCATCTCACAATGTCGCTTGGGGCCCCAAGCTGGCCAGGGGCGGCCCTGCCTGCAACACACATGCTGCAGCTGCTCACTGTTTGTAAAAGTAAATAAATAGTATTTTAATTTCAGTAATGTACTTTCTATACCCTGCTTCATCAACAATACTGACATCCGTGTGCTCCTCCGAGTCTGGGGGTCCGGGGATGTGAGGACAGCGCGAGGACACAGACAGGGAGGCTGCTTCATAAAGGAAATGGCGGTCAATATTAACAACATGGGAGTTAAAACACTGAATAACCTTCATTACGTGTTCGAGAAAGAACATAAGCAAGTTTGACAAAGACGAGGCTGTAAACGGGCTGCGGATCCGCTGTGTGTAGAGAGAGAGAGAGAGAGAGAGAGAGAGAGAGAGAGAGAGAGAGAGAGAGAGAGAGAGAGAGAGAGAGAGAGAGAGAGAGAGAGAGAGAGAGAGAGAGAGAGAGAGAGAGAGAGAGAGAGAGAGAGAGAGAGAGAAGAGAGAGAGAGAGAGAGAGAGAGAGAGAGAGAGAGAGAGAGAGAGAGAGAGAGAGAGAGAGAGAGAGAGAGAGAGAGAGAGAGAGAGAGAGAGAGAGAGAGAGAGAGAGAGAGAGAGAGAGAGAGAGAGAGAGAGAGAGAGATCAGCTGATACGGAGCATAGAGAGAGAGAGCTGCGGTCCGGGGCTCGGCCTCGCCTCCTGTCCTCACAACTCTTATTAATCCCGGTACCGGACAATTGTTATTTGTTCCCGCCCCGCCCCGTCTAACTGCACAGAAAGCGGCGAGATGCATTTCCTTATGAATCGACAAGCAGAACCGAAACTAACATTTCTAAACGAACAATGGCGGACACGGACACTTTGCGAATGAGTTCTACCTTTTGTAAACTGAATGTATCAATAATTTGTCAATAAATCAGGCCGAAAAGCGTCACTTGTCCGCCGGACAAGTCAATTGAAAGATCTACTTGTCCGATATTGTAAATAACACGTCCCGGACGGTGGGACGTGTACTTTTTCGCACACTGCAAAGGACTTGTGTCTCTCCTGGTTTGATCTGTGTGATTGTGTTGCTCTGTGGGAGGAGCCTGTGTGTGGTGTGTGTGTGTGTGTCTGTCTGTCTTCACCTGTGTGTGTGTGTGTCCTCACCTGTCTCCTGTCTCTGCGTTGTCCTCACGTGTCTCCTGTCTCTCCGTTGTCCTCACGTGTCTCCTGTCTCTGCGTTGTCCTCACGTGTCTCCTGTCTCCCTGTTGTCCTCACGTGTCTCCTGTCTCCCCGTTGTCCTCACGTGTCTCCTGTCTCTCCGTTGTCCTCACGTGTGTCCTGTCTGTCCGTTGTCCTCATGTGTCTCCTGTCTCTCCGTTGTCCTCACGTGTCTCCTGTCTCTCCATTGTCCTCACGTGTCTCCTGTCTCTCCGTTGTCCTCACGTGTGTCCTGTCTCTCCGTTGTCCTCGCGTGTCTCCTGTCTCTCTCGTTGTCCTCACGTGTCTCCTGTGTGTGTTGTCCTCACGTGTCTCCTGTCTCTCCGTTGTCCTCACGTGTCTCCTGTGTGTGTTGTCCTCACGTGTCTCCTGTGTGTGTTGTCCTCACGTGTCTCCTGTCTCTCACGTGTCTTCTGTTTCCCCATTGTCCTCGCGTGTCTCCTGTCTCTCTGTTGTCCTCACGTGTCTCCTGTCTCTCCGTTGTCCTCGCGTGTCTCCTGTCTCCCCGTTGTCCTCGCGTGTCTCCTGTCTCCCTGTTGTCCTCACGTGTCTCCTGTCTCCCCGTTGTCCTCACGTGTCTCCCCGTTGTCCTCACGTGTCTCCTGTCTCTCCAGATGTGGGCATGTGCTCTCGGCCACCAGAGGGCAGCAGAGCTCCTGTATGGCTGGAACTCTTCAGCGTTGGGGATTCCTGATTCTCTCGGACGCCTTCCCCTCGCCGTGGCTCGCTCCAGAGGACACACACGCCTCGCCACGGCTCTGGAAGACCTGCACACACACACTCTGCCACCAGACACACACACACCAGACACACACACACCGCCTCCTGGGGACACACCTCAACCTCCGTCTCCTCTGTCCACCAGCCCCGACACAGGTACGCCTACTGACGTCATGTGTCCTCTTCATGTGTTGGGGACATCCTGAGTGTCCTCTTCATGTGTTGGGGACATCCTGAGTGTCCTCTTCATGTGTGTCCTCTTCATGTGTTGGGGACATCCTGAGTGTCCTTTTCATGTGTTGGGGACATCCTGAGTGTCCTCTTCATGTGTTGGGGACATCCTGAGTGTCCTCTTCATGTGTTGGGGACATCCTGAGTGTCCTCTTCATGTGTTGGGGACATCCTGAGTGTCCTCTTCATGTGTTGGGGACATCCTGAGTGTCCTTTTCATGTGTTGGGGACATCCTGAGTGTCCTCTTCATGTGTTGGGGACATCCTGAGTGTCCTTTTCATGTGTTGGGGACATCCTGAGTGTCCTCTTCATGTGTTGGGGACATCCTGAGTGTCCTTTTCATGTGTTGGGGACATCCTGAGTATCCTCTTCATGTGTTGGGGACATCCTGAGTGTCCTCTTCATGTGTTGGGGACATCCTGAGTGTCCTCTTCATGTGTTGGGGACATCCTGAGTGTCCTCTTCATGTGTTGGGGACATCCTGAGTGTCCTCTTCATGTGTTGGGGACATCCTGAGTGTCCTTTTCATGTGTTGGGGACATCCTGAGTGTCCTCTTCATGTGTTGGGGACATCCTGAGTGTCCTTTTCATGTGTTGGGGACATCCTGAGTGTCCTCTTCATGTGTTGGGGACATCCTGAGTGTCCTCCTCATGTGTTGGGGACATCCTGAGTGTCCTCCTCATGTGTTGGGGACATCCTGAGTGTCCTCCTCATGTGTTGGGGACATCCTGAGTGTCCTCCTCATGTGTTGGGGACATCCTGAGTGTCCTCCTCCAACATGAGAGTAGCATGCTAACAAAGGCATCCCGGCTGCAGCTGGGTCATGGTGACCGAGGGGAGCCGGGACTCCTCCATCTTGTGACCAGCATGATCATTTCTGACCTGGAGCTCATCTGAACAAAATGTCTCCCCCTCCCCCCCCCTCTCTGCCCTCTCTCCTCCTCTCCGCCCCTCTCTCCCCCTCTCTCCCCCTCTCTGCCCTCTCTCCCCCTCTCTCCCCCTCTCTGCCCCTCTCTCCCCCTCTCTGCCCCTCTGCCCCTCTCTACCCCTCTCTCCCCCTCTCTCCCCCTCTCCCCCCCCTCTCTACCCCTCTCTCCCCCTCTCTCCCCCCCTCTCCCCCCCTCTCTGCCCCCCTCTCTGCCCCCCTCTCCCCCCGCTCTCTCCCCCCTCTCCCTCCGCTCTCTGCCCCTCTCTCCCCCTCTCCGCCCCTCTCCCCCGCTCTCTCCCCCCTCTCCCCCGCTCTCTCCCCCTCTCCCCCGCTCTCTCCCCCCTCTCCGCCCCTCTCCCCCCCTCTCTCCCCCTCTCCGCCCCCCTCTGCCCCTCTCTGCCCCTCTCTGCCCCCCTCTGCCCCTCTCCCCCCCCCTCTCTCCCCCTCTCCCCCTCTCCCCCCTCTCTGCCCCTCTCCCCCGCTCTCTCCCCCTCTCCTCTGCTCTCCGCCCCTCTCTGCCCCTCTCTCCCCCTGCAGGTCTGAGTTGCTCCAGCAGTCTTCCCTCCCCATCCTCCTCCCGCTCACCAAGCTCCGCCTACTCCAGTGGCCCCGCCCCCATGGACACCTGCCCCTCCTCTTCCTCCTCTTCCTCCTCTTCCTCCCTCCCCGTCTCTCCCTCTTCTCTCCCCGCCCTGCCTGAGTCCATGTGGGGGGAGGAACCGGACGCAGGTGCAGGTAACGCTTCCCTCCCATTAGATATTCCAGGTGTAGAATACCACGAGTACGAGACAGAATACCACGAGTACGAGACAGAATACCACGAGTACGAGACAGAATACCACGAGTACGAGGCAGAATACCACGAGTACGAGACAGAATACCACGAGTACGAGACAGAATACCACGAGTACGAGACAGAATACCACGAGTACGAGACAGAATACCACGAGTACGAGACAGAATACCACGAGTACGAGACAGAATACCACGAGTACGAGACAGAATACCACGAGTACGAGACAGAATACCACGAGTACGAGACAGAATACCACGAGTACGAGACAGAATACCACGAGTACGAGACAGAATACCACGAGTACGAGGCAGAATACCACGAGTACGAGACAGAATACCACGAGTACGAGGCAGAATACTGATGATGCTTGTTGTTGCCGGGCAGGTCTGGACTCCGGCGGCTCCAGAGCCTCTCCTCTGTTCCTCATGGATTACAGCGAGAACACGGAGGAAGAAGAGGAGGAGGAGGAAGAAGAGGAAGAGGAGGAGGAGGAAGAGGAAGAGGTGCTGCAGGTAACACTGAAACACACCTGAGGACAGACAGGGGTCAAAGGGCCAAGGTCACAGAGGTTATCCCTTAAAACGAGTTCCAACATGTAGTTTTTACAATTACACACACACACACACACACACACACACACACACACAGAGAGAGACGCACGCACGCACGCACGCACACACACACACACACACACAGAGACACACACACACACACACACACACACACAGACACACAGACACACACACACACACACACACACACACACACACACACACACACACACACAGAGACACACACACACACACACACACACACACACACACACAGAGACACACACTCACACACACACAGAGACACACACACACACACACACACACACACACACACACACACACACACAGAGACACACACACACACACACACACACACACACACACACACACACTCACTCACCTAGTCATCTGTTGCTATGGTTACCCCGCCACAGGTTGACATGGCGACGCTGGCGGAGCAAATCATCGAGGCGACTCCTGAGCGAATCAAACAGGAGGATTTCCCCCTGGGGGCGGAGTCTCCGCTCAGAGAGAGGCGGGACGACCCGGACATTCAGGACACCTGGTTGGCTACTTACCTGGACACGGTCGACGCCCACCCCCACTCCCCCCCCAGGTACACACCTGTATGAACTGTAACCTTTAAAGGTCTTCTATCATGCTATCTTTAGGCAGACATAAGGACATGACTCTGAAGTGTCCTGCTCCAAACCCCAAACAGGTCCTTGTAGCCCCCCCCCTCTCGTCCAGCTGTTACTAAGGACATGACTCTGAAGTGTCCTGCTCCAAACCCCAAACAGGTCCTTGTAGCCCCCCCCCCTCTCTTCCAGCTGTTACTAAGGACATGACTCTGAAGTGTCCTGCTCCAAACCCCAAACAGGTCCTTGTAGCCCCCCCCCTCTCTTCCAGCTGTTACTAAGGACATGACTCTGAAGTGTCCTGCTCCTAACCCCAAACAGATCCTTGTAGCTCTCCTCCAGCTGTTACTAAGGACATGTCTCTGAAGTGTCCTGCTCCAAACCCCAAACAGGTCCTTGTAGCCCCCCCCTCTCTTCCAGCTGTTACTAAGGACATGACTCTGAAGTGTCCTGCTCCAAACCCCAAACAGGTCCTTGTAGCCCCCCCCCTCTCTTCCAGCTGTTACTAAGGAGATGACTCTGAAGTGTCCTGCTCCAAACCCCAAACAGGTCCTTGTAGCCCCCCCCCTCTCTTCCAGCTGTTACTAAGGACATGTCTCTGAAGTGTCCTGCTCCAAACCCCAAACAGGTCCTTGTAGCCCCCCCCCTCTCTTCCAGCTGTTACTAAGGACATGACTCTGAAGTGTCCTGCTCCAAACCCCAAACAGGTCCTTGTAGCCCCCCCCTCTCCTCCAGCTGTTACTAAGGACATGTCTCTGAAGTGTCCTGCTCCAAACCCCAAACAGGTCCTTGTAGCCCCCCCCCTCTCTTCCAGCTGTTACTAAGGACATGTCTCTGAAGTGTCCTGCTCCAAACCCCAAACAGGTCCTTGTAGCCCCCCCCCTCTCTTCCAGCTGTTACTAAGGACATGTCTCTGAAGTGTCCTGCTCCTAACCCCAAACAGGTCCTTGTAGCCCCCCCCCCTCTCTTCCAGCTGTTACTAAGGACATGACTCTGAAGTGTCCTGCTCCAAACCCCAAACAGGTCCTTGTAGCCCCCCCCCTCTCTCTTCCAGCTGTTACTGAGGACATGACTCTGAAGTGTCCTGCTCCTAACCCCAAACAGGTCCTTGTAGCCCCCCCCCTCTCTTCAGGATTTCCTGCTTCCTCTCTCTCTCTCTCTCTCTCTCTCAGGTTAGCTCTGAGTGTTAGCATGCTAATGTAAACACAGACCATGTTACTTCCAGAACACATCTCATTGTTTCTGACAGCAACCTTTCTGATTGGCCCGTGGGGGTAAAGCCCGCCCACATTTTAGTAATGTGGGCATGACGCAGCAAATCTGGATCAGCTCCGTTGTTCCCCCGTTTTTAGAGACGTGGGTACGGAGGAAAAGAGAGAGAGGTTTATTTCCTGACACTTTGAGAGTCTCCTGACACACGGGGGACACACCGGGGACACACCGGGGACACACCGGGGACACACCGTGATGTAGAAAAGACATCAGAAAGTGCGTTCTGCACGATAGGAGACCTTTAAAAGAAGTCCAGTAATTATTCCCAATAAAACCCTAATAGGTGCCCCTCCCTGTGCAGGCGGGTTTGCCCCCCCTCCCCCCTCAGCGCCCTCGCCCTGCAGAGGCTCCGCCCCCCTTCCTCCGCAGCGTGGGCGGAGTTCCTGAACGCCTCGGCCAATGGGAAGATCGAGAGAGACTTCGCCCTGCTGACGCTGACGGACGGCGAGCAGAGAGAACTGTACGAGGCGGCGAGAATCATCCAGAACGCCTTCAGGAGATACAAGGTAAACACGCTAACACCATGCTAACACCACGCTAACACCACGCTAACACCACGCTAACACCACGCTAACACCACGCTAACACCACGCTAACACCACGCTAACACCACGCTAACACCACGCTAACACCACGCTAACACCATGCTAACACCACGCTAACACCACGCGAACTATCATCCAGAATGCCTTCAGGAGATACAAGGTACACACGCTAACACCACGCTAACACCATGCTAACACCATGCTAACTATCATCCAGAACGCCTTCAGGAGATAAAAGTTAAACACGCTAACACCATGCTAACACCATGCTAACACCACGCTAACACCATGCTAACTATCATCCAGAACGCCTTCAGGAGATACAAGGTACACACGCTAACACCATGCTAACACCACGCTAACACCACGCTAACTATCATCCAGAATGCCTTCAGGAGATACAAGGTACACACGCTAACACCATGCTAACACCACGCTAACACCATGCTAACTATCATCCAGAACGCCTTCAGGAGATACAAGGTACACACGCTAACAACATGCTAACTATCATCCAGAACGCCTTCAGGAGATACAAGGTAAACACGCTAACACCACGCTAACACCACGCTAACTATCATCCAGAATGCCTTCAGGAGATACAAGGTACACACGCTAACACCACGCTAACACCATGCTAACACCATGCTAACTATCATCCAGAACGCCTTCAGGAGATAAAAGTTAAACACGCTAAACCATGCTAACACCATGCTAACACCACGCTAACACCACGCTAACTATCATCCAGAATGCCTTCAGGAGATACAAGGTACACACGCTAACACCATGCTAACACCACGCTAACACCATGCTAACTATCATCCAGAACGCCTTCAGGAGATACAAGGTACACACGCTAACAACATGCTAACTATCATCCAGAACGCCTTCAGGAGATACAAGGTAAACACGCTAACACCATGCTAACACCACGCTAACACCACGCTAACTATCATCCAGAACGCCTTCAAGAGATACAAGGTACACACGCTAACACCATGCTAACACCATGCTAACTATCATCCAGAATGCCTTCAGGAGATAAAAGATAAACACGCTAACAACATGCTAACAACATGCTAACTATCATCCAGAATGCCTTCAGGAGATAAAAGATAAACACGCTAACAACATGCTAACACCATGCTAACTATCATCCAGAACGCCTTCAGGAGATACAAGGTAAACACGCTAACACCATGCTAACACCACGCTAACACCATGCTAACTATCATCCAGAACGCCTTCAGGAGATACAAGGTAAACACGCTAACACCACGCTAACACCATGCTAACTATCATCCAGAACGCCTTCAGGAGATACAAGGTAAACACGCTAACACCATGCTAACACCACAATAACACCATGCTAACTATCATCCAGAACGCCTTCAGGAGATAAAAGGTAAACACGCTAACAACATGCTAACACCATGCTAACTATCATCCAGAATGCCTTCAGGAGATACAAGGTAAACACGCTAACAACATGCTAACAACATGCTAACTATCATCCAGAACGCCTTCAGGAGATACAAGGTAAACACGCTAACACCACGCTAACACCACGCTAACACCATGCTAACACCATGCTAACTATCATCCAGAACACCTTCAGGAGATACAAGGTAAACACGCTAACACCATGCTAACACCATGCTAACTATCATCCAGAACGCCTTCAGGAGATAAAAGGTAAACACGCTAACAACATGCTAACACCATGCTAACTATCATCCAGAATGCCTTCAGGAGATACAAGGTAAACACGCTAACAACATGCTAACAACATGCTAACAACATGCTAACTATCATCCAGAATGCCTTCAGGAGATACAAGGTAAACATGCTAACAACATGCTAACAACATGCTAACAACATGCTAACTATCATCCAGAATGCCTTCAGGAGATACAAGGTAAACACGCTAACAACATGCTAACAACACGCTAACATTCATCCTGACCGCCTTCAGGAGTTACAAGATAAACACGCTATCAATACACTAACAACACGCTAACAACAAGGTTCACACAAATACTGTCATGCTATTATAATAATATATTATTATGTGTGTGTGCGTGTACGTGTGTGTGTGTGTGTGTGTGTGTGTGTGTGTTGTAGGGTCGCAGGTTAAAGGAGCAGCAGGACATGGCTGCAGCCGTCATTCAGAGGTGTTACAGGAAGTACAAACAGGTAAGTGTGTGTTCGTGTCTGTGTGTGTTTGTGTGTGTGTGTGTGTGTACACTAACCTGCCTCTTCACCTGTCTCTCTCTCTCTCTCTCTCTCTGGCTAGCTAACATGGATAGCTCTGAAGGTAATGTGTGTGTGTGTGTGTAGACGTAGTGACGTGTGTTCGATATTATAATGGAGACGGCTGTTAAGTAAACCCAGTGCTGTATACCTGTTGTCTCTGACTTCAGCTGTGTGAGGGGCTGGCTGGTGTCCAGGAATCAGGACCTTTTCCCCCCATATACCCACAGTCATCTTTGACTGTTTTTCTTACATTTTATGAAAGAAAATCAGCATTTTTTAATGAATGTTTCACTTAATGTTCGCACATCTTTTTTGGTATTTTCAGATATTTTCAAAGATGTTTTTGTGTGACGGTCTCTCTCCCCCCTCAGTACGCGCTCTATAAGAAGATGACGCAGGCGGCCATCTTGATCCAGTCCAAGTTCCGCTCTTATTACGAGCAGAAGCGTTTCCAGCAGAGCCGCCGGGCCGCCGTCCTGATCCAGCAATACTACCGCAGCTACAAGGAGTACGAGAGGCTGAAGCAGGGGGGGAACCCCAAGATCAAGTGAGTACCACAGGGGAACCCCAAGATCAAGTGAGTACCACAGGGGAACCCCAAGATCAAGTGAGTAACAAAGGGGAACCCCAATATCAAGTCAGTAACAAAGGGGAACCCCAATATCAAGTCAGTAACAAAGGGGAACCCCAATATCAAGTCAGTAACAAAGGGGAACCCCAATATCAAGTCAGTAACAGAGGGGAACCCCAATATCAAGTCAGTACCAAAGGGGAACCCCAATATCAAGTCAGTAACAAAGGGGAACCCCAAGAACAAGTCAGTACCAAAGGGGAACCCCAATATCAAGTCAGTACCAAAGGGGAACCCCAATATCAAGTCAGTAACAAAGGATGAACCCCAATATCAAGTCAGTACCAAAGGGGAACCCCAATATCAAGTCAGTAACACAGGGGAACCTCAAGATCAAGTTAGTAACACAGGGGAACCCCAATATAAAGTCAGTAGCACAGGGGAACCCCACGATCAAGTCTAACACAGGGGAAGCCCAAGATCAAGTCAGTAACACAGGGGAACCCCAAGATCAAGTCAGTACCACAGGGGAACCCCAAGATCAAGTCAGTACCACAGGGGAAGCCCAAGATCAAGTCAGTACCACAGGGGAACCCCAAGATCAAGTCAGTACCACATGGGAACCCCAAGATCAAGTCAGTACCAAAGGGGAACCCCAATATCAAGTCAGTACCACAGGGGAACCCCAAGATCAAGTCAGTACCAAAGGGGAACCCCAATATCAAGTCAGTAACACAGGGGAACCCCACGATCAAGTCAGTAACACAGGGGAACCCAAATATCAAGTCAGTAACAAAGGGGAACCCCACGATCAAGTCAGTAACAAAGGGGAACCACACGATCAAGTCAGTAACACAGGGGAACCCAAATATCAAGTCAGTAACACAGGGGAACCACACGATCAAGTCAGTACCACAGGGGGAAACATTTAATCCATTTTTATTATTAAAGGAGATATTTTCTCTTAAAAAAAATGCTCTCGTATTTAGGTCATTTAAAAATTCAAAAGCTATTATATTTTTCATAATTTTCATTTTAAGACTTTTTTAGAAGAAGATTTAATCGATCCCTAACGGGGAAATGGCTCAGCACAAACATGATTGATCGTGATGGACATGAACACAAACATCAGAAAGGAGGGGGAGATATGTTTAAAATATCATTAGATCTTGATATTTAATAAAAACGTATTAAAGGGTTGTTTCTGTGTCTCAGGGGCTCGTTCCTGACGAAGAGGCAGG
>CM070441.1:727287-737287 GCA_036324595.1 Champsocephalus gunnari
AAGGCCTCCTCTACCTTCCAGCCCTGAAGGTTACGCGGAGCGGGGAAGAGTTGCCCTCTCCGCGGGGTTCCTCCAGTAGGTGGAGGCAGCTTCTTCCCCTTTCGGAACATGGGCCACATCACTTTCCTTTATAGCAACCGTGGGTCTCTCCCACTGGTTCTTGTGTCCCTGGATTCTTCTGAGGAAGTATTTCGTCGTCCTCAACTTTCTCAACCATGCCAACGTAACGGAGACTGCTGTGTGTGGTTGCAAAGTGAACTAGGACAAAGTCAGCACGTTCAGATCTGTGTTTCCAGCATCACCTGCCTCATCCTCATCATCCTCATCATCCTCACGAGTCCTGAGTGCGCTGCGTCAGGTGACCAAGGAGCTCAGGCCAGGTGTCTTCATCCATCCGGTTCTGGTGGAGGCCCCCTTGGCTCCTGGAGGGGCTCCCATCATGAAGCATCCTCAACCCTGACTCTGGGGAAGACACACATGGAGGCGTGGCAGCAGCATGCAGTGCACTCTCCACAGTCTGCAGCTCTGCTCTCGCAGCCGGTGTGATGGGACTTCCTTTCTCTCGAATCTGATGGAACGTTTAGCATCAATGGCATGAGCAGTCAGTCGGCTGCTACTGCTCCAAAGGAACTGGTCATTATCACAAGCCTCTGCGTATCAGTCTGGTCTCTCGAGTGTATCGTGTGTAGCTCACCTGCCGTGGCGTTTGAACAGTAAAGACGTTGCGTCCACATCGTGAATGGTGTGTGGAGGGAATGAGTGCCTCAAGAAGAAGAGCGGCAAGGGAAGAACCTTATCGGACTCGAAACCAAATCTCGCAGGTAAAGCCTCCGTAAAACAACTGCAACTAAGACATGGATTCTGTCACCTGTCCGTCACTACGGCCAGATGGTCGAGGGACTCCCGCACTGTCGTTGTGTTGAAGGCTGTCGCCCTTCCCAGGATGTTGCCTCCGCAGTTCGGACAGAGAGACGGCGCCGTGCTAGGAACCGGCCAAACCACTCTCTCCCCGAAGAGTAGAGAGCTCACTACAAGATCCTTCGTTCCAAGTTCCTGCACACCCCAGCCTCCCTGCACATCGTGTCTCTGTCCAATGGGCAGGGACGGGGACATCGTGTCTCTGTCCAATGGGCAGGGACGGGGACATTGTGTCTCTGTCCAATGGGCAGGGACGGGGACATCGTGTCTCTGTCCAATGGGCAGGGACGGGAACATCGTGTCTCCGTCCAATGGGCAGGGACGGGGACATCGTGTCTCTCTGCGTATTCAAATGCCAGCTCACGGCACCTAACTGGAGCACGGCCATGGAACTGGTCAGCTAGTGGTTCAAGTGTTTGGCTCCTCCTCCTTCTCTTCTGTGAATACTCTCGTTGCCCCAGGCTACTGGCTCCTCCCCTCCCCTCTTTATGAATCTGTGTTGTCTCGTCAACATGTCTCTCCCGTCCAGCTCTCCTGAAGGACTTCTCTCCCCCGTGCGCTCAGCGGCTGCTCTCCATCCCTGCGAGGCTGTTTGGCCCCAGGTGGTCTCTCTTGTGTCGTTCCTTGGCACGATGGCTTTTCTACGATGTTGATGACATTACAAATTAAACACATGTAATGTAACATTACACTAAATGTGTTTAAGACTAAACTGAACTTGTGCTTCATGGTGTCTCACTTTACCCCACAGCCACCACTTTAGAAAAAACAACATCTCTAGCAGTTCAGGCTAATCTCAACTAGCATCAAGCACATGGTTTCACACGGTGGAAGGTCATCAACACGATATATATATATATATATATATATACATATATATATCAGTTCTTCTGCCTGAATCCCTTTGCTTTGACACAATAGTTGATTAAGTTCAGAGCAAGAACATTTACTTCTACATGCAGAAAACACATGTTTGTGAAAACACATACTGGCCACAGCAAGGGGGGTAAAGTGCTATTTATCTTTGGTACAAGTGGGGGGTGGACCAAACATCCTTTAGGGGGCGTCGTGGCCTCCTCTAGGGGAGATTCTTTTTTAAATATTGAAGTTAGCCACGCCTCATTTCGCTCTATTTGCTCTTTCCAGCCCTGTTTGTGCAGACGGCTGATTCTGTGAGCTGCACCACGCCCCCTGCATCTGACCACGCCCCCTGCACCTGACCACGCCCCCTGCATCTGACCACGCCCCCTGCAGGAGAGGGGCGGTGCTCTGAGATCAGCTGCTGGGCTGCAGCGGGGAGAAGAGGGGGAGTAAAAGAGATCTCCGCCCTCCGTGTTTATTCTTATATGATTCTATAGAGTCGTTATTCATTTGTTTTAAAGCTCAATAAATAACAAAGAAGACCTCTGACCGGCACTTTTCTCATTTTGTCCTGAAGAGTTACTTTAACGGACATGTTGACCGGCGAAATAAAAACCTAGCTGAAACTCTGCCGCACGGTCCCCTCGTCGCTTGGAAGAGCCGGAGAGGAGGGTGTTAGTCATCTGCTGGTGGACGGAGAGAGTTACAGCGAGGGAGCAACCGCTCGCCTCGGGAGGGAGAGAGAGAGCCAGAGCAGAGAATAAACAGAAGGGCAACCATGGCAACCAGGCGCGGGAAGTCTTCTTCGCTGCTTTTGTGGCAGACTACAGCGCCACTTCCAGGCCTGGCATATGTACTACAGCGTCTCCAGCGCAATGGCCGGCCGTGGCCCAACCCCACATTCCCCTGATAGGTGGAGAATTGACCAATAAGCAATAATTCAAGATCAGGCAGGCCGGTGTGTCCTTGGGCGAGACACTTCACCCGGATTTGCTCCTGTGGGTATTGTCCACAGTAGATGGCCATTACATGTATGATCTGTATGCGTAATGTGTATTTGTAAAGCGCTTTGAGAGTCATTGAGAAAGCGCTATAATAAATATAAGGATTATTATTATATTATTATAAGATCAGTCTGTATCAGATCCGTTGCAGCCCCGTCTTTAGAGATCTGGGTACGGAGGAAAAGAGAGAGGGCTGTGTTTTCGGACACTTGGTGAGTTCCCTGGAACACCGGGGACCAGGGGCGTAACGGGTCACAGAAGCCACGGTGCGGGTCGTGCCTCGGTTTGGGGCTCACGGTGCGGGTCGTACCTCGGTTTGGGGGTCACGGTGCGGGTCGTACCTCGGTTTGGGGGCTCACGGTTCGGGTCGTACCTCGGTTTGGGGGTCACGGTGCGGGTCGTACCTCGGTTTGGGGCTCACGGTTCGGGTCGTACCTCGGTTTGGGGCTCACGGTGCGGGTCGTACCTCGGTTTGGGGGTCACGGTGCGGGTCGTACCTCGGTTTGGGGCTCACGGTGCGGGTCGTACCTCGGTTTGGGGGTCACGGTGCGGGTCGTGCCTCGGTTTGGGGCTCACGGTGCGGGTCGTACCTCGGTTTGGGGCTCACGGTGCGGGTCGTACCTCGGTTTGGGGGTCACGGTGCGGGTCGTACCTCGGTTTGGGGGTCACGGTGCGGGTCGTGCCTCGGTTTGGAGGTCACGGTGCGGGTCGTGCCTCGGTTTGGGGGCTCACGGTTCGGTTCAACAAGAAAAAGCAAGAAAAAGTCCCAAATGCATAATTCCAGGTTTGTTGTTGTTTGAACAGTAGCGCAAGTTTCAGTCTCAGAATAAGGAACTCTGACATTTTGAATAGTT
Organism: Champsocephalus gunnari; assembly: GCA_036324595.1. Taxonomy (NCBI): domain Eukaryota; kingdom Metazoa; phylum Chordata; class Actinopteri; order Perciformes; family Channichthyidae; genus Champsocephalus; species Champsocephalus gunnari. The sequence continues at coordinate 730,925 of CM070441.1, forward strand.
AACTGTATTAAACAGTTAAAAACAAACCACACACACTCAGATGGCCAGAGTATCTATACTGGCTGATGTCAAACTAAAAGGTTTCATCAAGCTGTAAAACTAAAAAGAATGTCTTACATCATAAATAATAAGAAAGTGTTTCCAGAGCGCAAAGCCGTTGAAAAACGTTATGCCAAAAGCTTCCGTTATTGATGTTGGTCTCTCGGCTCTCACGTCTCTTGGCTTCTTAAAAGCAGCGGGGATCAGCTGCAGCTGCTGTCTTTCGCCGGGCTCCGGTGATTGGCTAATCTGGGTGATGCCTTCTGATGTGATGTAGCATGTTTGGCGTGTGTTCCCGTTAGCATACCGCACCGCTATCGAACAACGCCGACACCCCGCCCTCTTCCGATCCACTGCGCATCGCTCATCGTTTATAGATCTATTCTCATCCACCATCTTTGTTTGTGACGTAAGGAGTGTCAGAGTCACGTTTCTGAATCGGGCACTCTGAGTGGATGCAGTCACAGCCATTCGGATTCAGCGTGTTGCCTGTCAGTTCCGTTGCTATGGTTCCGTTGCTATGTGTACTGAAACGAGAGCCGGTATAATTCCACGCGCGAAAACAAAATAAAAATTGGAACACGTTATTTTAGCGTCTTCAAAGTAGACTGAGGTCTGAGGGTCTAACGTCACATCGTAGGATCATGTTTAGTTCTGGATACATACCAACACATCAGGGACTTAGTGTGGTTTCTCTTGTTGTCGCTGCTTTTAATTGAAACTGAGCCGTTGTGTTCGTCAGTAAAGTGGAACTTCTGATGAACTACTCACATCTTAAACTGAGCCGTTGTGTTCGTCAGTAAAGTGGAACTTCTGATGAACTGCTCACATCTTAAACTGAGCCGTTGTGTTCGTCAGTAAAGTGGAACTTCTGATGAACTGCTCACATCTTAAACTGAGCCGTTGTGTTCGTCAGTAAAGTGGAACTGCTGATGAACTGCTCACATCTTAAACTGAGCCGTTGTGTTCGTCAGTAAAGTGGAACTTCTGATGAACTGCTCACATCTTAAACTGAGCCGTTGTGTTCGTCAGTAAAGTGGAACTTCTGATGAACTGCTCACATCTTAAACTGAGCCGTTGTGTTCGTCAGTAAAGTGGAACTTCTGATGAACTGCTCACATCTTAAACTGAGCCGTTGTGTTCGTCAGTAAAGTGGAACTGCTGATGAACTGCTCACATCTTAAACTGAGCCGTGACTTTTTATTCATGTGTGTTTTCTTTTAACGTTTCTTTTATTATCTTTTACTGTTTCTAAATGCCTTTGTCTGAATGTCTTTCATCTTTGTAAAGCACCTTGAATGGCCTCGTGTTGAAAGGTGCTAAAGGTTAAAGGTAAATAAACTTGCCTTGCCTTGGTTACTCCATGGTTACTAGCTATACGATTAACGTTACAGTCCATCACTCTTTTTCACTTCTCAGTCAGCCAGAGCGCAGATATCACCGTGAGGTTCACAAACCTGAAACATCATCATGTCTTCACTGCTGGGGATGACATGATGCAGCAGCAGCTGAGGCATCTGATTGGTTATTTGTGAGGCATCTGATTGGTTATTCGTGAGGCATCTGATTGGTTATTCGTGAGGCATCTGATTGGTTATTCGTGAGGCATCTGATTGGTTATTTGTGAGGCATCTGATTGGTTGAATATACGCGAGTTGATACTCGAGCTTTGAACCTTTGAACATGGATTTCTTTGGACAATTGGCCACGACAACGGGGTTTGTCAAAGCGGACAGGCGTCGTCACAACACTAGCTGGGGATTGTGGGTAGTGTAGTCTCTTTGGCGCTCCACATTTCAGAGACAAGTTGTTTCTCCGAATCGAAGGGTAAGACACAAAAGCATTAAACACAATTTAGGGGTTAGGATTAGTCTCCAGGAAATGCATGTAAGTTAATGTAATGTCCCCTGAAGTGATGTGTGTGTGTGTGTGTGTGTGTGTGTGTGTGTGTGTGTGTGTGTGTGTGTGTGTGTGTGTGTGTGTGTGTGTGTGTGTGTGTGTGTGTGTGTGTGTGTGTGTGTGTGTGTGTGTGTGTGTGTGTGTGTGTGTGTGTGTGTGTGTGTGTGTGTGTGTGTGTGTGTGTGTGTGTGTGTGTGTGTGTGTGTGTGTGTGTGTGTGTGTGTGTGTGTGTGTGTGTGTGTGTGTGTGTGTGTGTGTGTGGGGAACTGAAGCTCCTCGAATGCACACTTTTTATTTTTTTATATTTTATTTATTTAGAATTTTCACTCGATCTAGATTAAAATATTCCTCTCGTAAATATAATGAACATGTCTTGCTTATTGTTGTCTCGGCAGGAGATAAAACCCTCCTCATTAAACAAAGTTTAACATGTAAGCGCTTTATAAATAACATGTATCACTATAAAGCTTTCATAACAGGTGCGTTTCTCCTGTTGGACTAAAAGATTAATCAGCTGATCAATAGCCTGAACCAGCCTGTTGGCATGGGGTCCCTGTCCCTGGGTCCCTGGGTCCCTGGGGTCCCTGGGGTCCCTGGGGTCCCTGGGTCCCTGGGGTCCCTGTCCCTGGGTCCCTGGGGTCCCTGGGGTCCCTGGGGTCCCTGGGGCCCTGGGGTCCCTGGGTCCAGCGAGGTCGGCTGCTAGCCTCCCTGGTGCCTCTGGCAGAGGAATTGGATAGGCGTGGAGCAGTGCAGGTCGTTGAGCCGTCCGTCGTCATGAAGATGAGCGCAATCTTCATCTCCGGTACCGAGTCCGTGAAGATTCCAAGCGTCCGGCTGCCCGGGCATCCAGCGTCTGGAGGGACACATCGTGAGAGACACAGAGACGGAGGGCGAGTCGTGAGAAACACAGAGACGGAGGGCGAGTCGTGAGAAACACAGAGACGGAGGGCGAGTCGTGAGAGACACAGAGACGGAGGGCGAGTCGTGAGAGACACAGAGACGGAGGAAAACATTGTGAGAGATACAGAGAGGGAGGTGGAGTCTTTAGAAACAGAAAGACGGAGGGGGAGTCTTTAGAAACAGAAAGACGGAGGGGGAGTCGTTAGAAACAGAAAGACGGAGGGGGAGTCGTTAGAACAGAAAGACGGAGGGGGAGTCGTTAGGAACAGAAAGACGGAGGGGGAGTCTTTAGAAACAGAAAGACGGAGGGGGAGTCGTTAGGAACAGAAAGACGGAGGGGGAGTCTTTAGAAACAGAAAGACGGAGGGGGAGTCGTTAGGAACAGAAAGACGGAGGGGGAGTCGTTAGAAACAGAAAGGTGGAGGGGGAGTCGTTAGAAACAGAAAGACGGAGGGGGAGTCGTTAGAAACAGAAAGACGGAGGGGGAGTCGTTAGAAACAGAAAGACGGAGGGGGAGTCGTTAGAAACAGAAAGGCGGAGGGGAAGTCGTTAGAAACAGAAAGGCGGAGGGGGAGTCGTTAGAAACAGAAAGACGGAGGGGGAGTCGTTAGAAAGACGGAGGCGGAGTCGTTAGAAACAGAAAGACGGAGGGGGAGTCGTTAGAAACAGAAAGGTGGAGGGGGAGTCGTTAGAAAGACGGAGGCGGAGTCGTTAGAAACAGAAAGATGGAGGGGGAGTCGTTAGAAACAGAAAGGTGGAGGGGGAGTCGTTAGAAACAGAAAGACGGAGGGGGAGTCGTTAGAAACAGAAAGGTGGAGGGGGAGTCGTTAGAAAGACGGAGGCGGAGTCGATAGAAACAGAAAGGCGGAGGGGGAGTCGTTAGAAACTGAAAGACGGATGGGGAGTCGTTAGAAACAGAAAGACGGAGGGGGCGTCGTTAGAAACAGAAAGACGGAGGGGGAGTCGTTAGAAACTGAAAGACGGAGGGGGAGTCGTTAGAAAGACGGAGGGGGAGTCGTTAGAAACAGAAAGGTGGAGGGGGAGTCGTTAGAAAGACGGAGGCGGAGTCGATAGAAACAGAAAGGCGGAGGGGGAGTCGTTAGAAACTGAAAGACGGAGGGGGAGTCGTTAGAAACTGAAAGGCGGATGGGGGAGTCGTTAGAAACAGAAAGACGGAGGGGGCGTCGTTAGAAACAGAAAGACGGAGGGGGAGTCGTTAGAAACTGAAAGACGGAGGGGGAGTCGTTAGAAACAGAAAGACGGATGGGGAGTCGTTAGAAAGACGGAGGGGGAGTCGTTAGAAACAGAAAGACGGAGGGGGAGTCGTTAGAAACTGAAAGACGGAGGGGGAGTCGTTAGAAACTGAAAGACGGAGGGGGAGTCGTTAGAAACTGAAAGACGGAGGGGGAGTCGTTAGAAACAGAAAGACGGATGGGGAGTCGTTAGAAAGACGGAGGGGGAGTCGTTAGAAACAGAAAGACGGAGGGGGAGTCGTTAGAAACAGAAAGACGGAGGGGGAGTCGTTAGAAACTGAAAGACGGAGGGGGAGTTGTTTGAAACGGATCGAGGCAGTTTCCCACGGAGACAGAGGGCTGGCTCACCTGCGGTTCATGACGTAGGGCGTGTGGTTCACCCACTCCCATTTGCCGGTCCTCCTGTCCGTCAGACCCACCCAGTAGTAGGTTCCGTGAGAGTGAGACTTAACAAAGACCTGAACCAGAGACAGGAAGCTGGTTTAACTTCCTGTGGGAACCTTGCATTTTTAATAAGAACTGGATCCAGCGTCGGAGGCGGGGCTTGTTCATTCCTATGAGAGCTGCTCATTGGCTCATGAGGACAAAATGGCCTGACATTCTCGAGAGCAAAACGTCAAAAATTACCCATCATGCCTGGCTGTCGGAGCAGAAGTACCTGTATATAGCTCATAGAGCGCAGTTTAGTTTCCCCTTAAGCACCGCCTCCTGTAATCAAGCCCCGCCCCCTCCTGGTTAGGCTGTGGACCAACAATATACACTGACGGGGAAGGGGGTAGCAATAAAGATAACACCATTAAACAGTTACACAACATAACAGACATAACATCGATAGCAGCGTCCCTAGCAACCACCTTGGTAACAATGAAAACGTCGCGATTTCCTGAAGTAATCTTCGTAATAACGAGCAAACTAAAGATCATGTGCATCCACTGCACACATCTGAAATAACAACTCATATTTCTCGCATCACATGACATCAAAACGCATTCTAAAGCCAAACTAACTTTAAAACAGGCATTTTCCACGAGAACAAAACGAATTTCGGCCATGTTTTCTTTTCCTGCAGGGAGAAATGTGAAGATCACGTGACATAGCTGGGGATTCTGGGTAGTGTAGTGTCTTCTGCCATCCTTTACTCAGACAAAATATTTGTTTTCTCCGAATCGAAGGGGAAAAACACAAAAGCATTCCACACAATTTAAACCAATCAGTGTTGTGTAATTAACAAGATACTCTGGTGTTAGTGGATGAGTAGTGCAGATATCACTGACATCAATCCACAGGAAGAGGAGTACTTACTTCCGGGTGTACAATTCTCCGTTATCCAATGGGAATGGACGCTCACATTGCCTTTAAGGGCAGCCGACACAAACGAATGCCGTGCTTCCATGAGCGTCACATCCCGCCGCAGATGGGAATACATTGCAATCAGTTGAAAGCTCTTTGCGTCCCTTTATGACGCTGAAGGAGCCGAGGAGCGTCACCACTGCACGCCACGGACACTGACCAAACGTCGCTGCTGGACGATCAGGGAGGGAGAGTGAGTTGGATTTACAGACGTCTCTTTCCCCATGTTAGCCAATGGGGGGGAAGTCTTTCTGGCCCAGTGACGTCACGGACTGATACGGAAGTTGTAGTACCGCCTTTTGTCCACTAGGAATCTTTTCCTCAGAGTCCGGAGCACTTCCTGGGGGCTTGGGAGGAACTGTCTCAAAAATAAAGGCGTCCAGGGCTCCGTCTGCCCTGATTGGTTAGCTGGCCGGCTCTGTTGTGATTGGTCAACTTGCTCAGAGATGTCCCGCCCCTTAGCCTATCACGTACAATGTGTTGGCGCGCTGTAATGTCACTATGTTCCTGAAGTAAACAAAGGAGTCCAATTGAGGCAATGTTTATTATCTTTAACATTATGTTAAATATGTTAAAGATTATATATATTTAACAGACAGGTTAGCCTGTCACGTACAACAGTGACCATCAACAGGTGCCCCGCGGGCCGGCCCGCCAAACATTCCCATCCGGCCCGCACGGCGCGGTCACTGTGGCGTTGGCGGTGAAGTGGTTAGTGTGCGTGCAGTACCGGAGTCCACCAGAGAGGCAGCAGCTGCGGGACAGTAGCCTGCGTACTGCGTAGCCTTCCCTGCCCTGAAGAAGAAGTGAACCTTCGTTAGCGTGAAGAGTCTGCGTTATGCGCTCCTTAGTAGCCCCCCCCCGCCCCCCGGTCAACAACTTCGACATGTAGGGCTGTATAAAGACCACTGGCCTGCGAACG
>CM070441.1:742287-762287 GCA_036324595.1 Champsocephalus gunnari
CCCCACTGTGTGTATATATACTGCACACTTGGTGGCTGACTGAATACTTGTTAGCCCCACTGTGTGTATATATACTGCACACTTGGTGGCTGACTGAATACTTGTTAGCCCCACTGTGTGTATATATACACAGAACAGATACGACACACAGCGTAGAGACAGAGACGTTACCTCTGGTCTCCTGCTGGCTGGAGCTCTGCGTCTCCGTCAGGTTGGACACCGAGGTCTCTACGGACCAGAGTCTGTTGGACATCTTGGTGTCTGCACACGCACACACGCACACACACACACACACACACACACACACACACACACACACAATATTGACTCATCGTTACATTGAGAATATTCAGGCGTTTATAATAATTCGTTTTTCAAACCATTATTACAGGATTTTAATTTAGTGGTAAAATTCAGATCTTTTTTTATCATTATATTCTATTTAGACTTTCCCCTCTTTCCTTCAAACTTGTTTTACTTCATCTTAAAAACACATCTCTTCCTCTCAGATTTAATGCTGACATTGTACAATTTACCTTTTCCAAATACTCACAGAACTGTGTGTGTGTGTGTGTGTGTGTCTGTGTGAGTCTCTCTGTGTGTGTGTGTGTGTGTGTGTGTGTGTGTGTCTGTGTGAGTCTCTCTCTGTGTGTGTGTGTGTGTGTGTGTGTGTGTGTGTGTGTGTGTGTGTGTCTGTGTGAGTCTCTCTCTGTGTGTGTGTGTGTGTGTGTGTGTGTGTGTGTCTGTGTGAGTCTCTCTCTGTGTGTGTGTGTGTGTGTGTGTGTGTGTGTTGTGTGTCTGTGTGTGTGTCTCGTCTCTGTGTGTGTGTGTGTGTGTGTGTGTGTGTGTGTGTGTGTGTGTGTGTGTGTGTGGTGTGTGTGTGTGTGTGTGTGTGTGTGTGTGTGTGTGTGTGTGTGTGTGTGTGTGTGTGTGTGTGGTGTGTGTGTGTGTGTGTGTGTGTGTGTGTGTGTGTGTGTGTGTGTGTGTGTGTGTGTGTGCGCGTCTCACTGCTTGCTCCCAGAGCTATGATCAGGATCAGGATAAATGTCGCCGTCAGAACAGGAAACAACAATGGTCTGAATCTGGAGACAAAAGAGAGAGAGACAGGGGGACCTGCAGAGAGACAGGTGAGAGACAGACAGGTGAGAGACAGACAGGTGAGAGACAGACAGGTGAGAGACAGACAGGTGAGAGACAGGAGAGAGACACACAGGTGAGAGACACACAGGTGAGAGACAGGTGAGAGACACACAGGAGAGAGACAGACAGGTGAGAGACAGGAGAGAGACACACAGGTGAGAGACAGGTGAGAGACACACAGGTGAGAGACACACAGGTAAGAGACAGACAGGTGAGAGACACACAGGTGAGAGACAGGTGAGAGACACACAGGTGAGAGAGAGACAGGTGAGAGGCACACAGGGTGAGAGACAGATGAGAGACACACAGGTGAGAGACAGGTGAGAGACACACAGGTGAGAGACAGGTGAGAGACACACAGGTGAGAGACAGGCAGGTGAGAGACAGACAGGTGAGAGGCACACAGGTGAGAGACAGGTGAGAGACACACAGGTGAGAGACAGGTGAGAGACACACAGGTGAGAGACAGGTGAGAGACAGACAGGTGAGAGACAGACAGGTGAGAGACAGACAGGAGAGAGAGACACAGGTGAGAGACAGGTGAGAGACACACAGGTGAGAGACAGACAGGTGAGAGACAGACAGGAGAGAGAGACACAGGTGAGAGACAGACAGGTGAGAGACAGGAGAGAGAGACACAGGTGAGAGACAGACAGGTGAGAGACAGGGAGAGAGACACAGGTGAGAGACAGGAGAGAGACACGGTGAGAGACAGGAGAGAGACACAGGTGAGAGACAGACATAATATTCTCAAAAGATTCAGATATTTTTTTCAAGAAATATTCGGTCTTTTTTCTCCAGAATATATCAGAACAAGAGAGAAAAGAGTCCCTCTGAGAGACAGACAGGTGAGAGACAGACAGGTGAGAGACAGACAGGTGAGAGACAGACAGGTACCTTTGTTCCAGAAGGAGTCGCTCTCATCTTCAACGTTGTCATGGTATTCTGTCGTCATGGCGATGTCTCCGTCTCGTCTCCTTCACGACAAAAAGACTGAAAACAGGCGGCGAGCCGGAGGTCATCGACCCTCAGAGGCGCACTTTGAACTGTATGTGTGTGTGTGTGTGTTTGTGTGTGTGTGTGTCTGTGTGTGTAATGGCCCTCTGTCTGACAAACATCAACGTGTCCCTCCTGCTGAACCTGAAACACTGCAGCGACTCACAAAGTGTTGAAACAATGGAAAGTTACTCAAACTTAAATGTTTCAAATGTGAAGCCTCCCTCGATTGGGACATGTCTCCATGCGACCTGTAACCGCGTCCAGATGTCCCGCCCCTCATCACGTGCAATGTGTTGAAGGGAAAATGGAGAATTTGGGATTTTGTAAAAGAAAGTCAGAAAGTCAGAATTGACAATGCAATGAGTTGGAGCGCTGTGATGTCACTATGTTCCCAAAGTCAACACAGGAGGGCACTGCAGGCGTTTCACACTGAATAATATCACTCACATTTATCTTCTGAATATTTATTCAATCACTCTTTGTTATACATCCTCAGAGGTCACCAAAGGTCACCCCTCGGTCAGGTCGTCTTTGTAGAGCAGCAGCACGGCGGGGGGCAGAGGTCAGAGGTCATTCTCAGGTCCTCCAGGTCCTCGTCTTGGACCTGGTTCTCCTCCAGAGTCCGGCTCATGTCCAGCGCCGCCCCCCCCGCTGTGCGTCCAGGTGTAGCTGCCGGCGTGAGCGTTGACCTCCAGGTACCGGAGCTGCACCTCCTGCAGGGTCTCCTCACTGCACACCTGAGACACATCGTTATGCTGCACCTCCTGCAGGGTCTCCTCACCTGCATTAGCTCACTAAAACCTCTCAGGTGAGAAACCAGCGTACCTGCAGCCGCTGCTCCTGGGACGTTAACGTGTTGACGATCCGGATCCAGCGGGTTTTCCTCGTCAGGTTTCCCACCACGTAGCGCTCGTCCCTCCACCAGGGGGCGCCGCTGAGCGAGGGCCAATCGGAGCGAGGCCCGGCAGGGGGGACGTGCAGGAAGCGGCCCCTCGGGGTGAAGAATCTCACACAGTTAGTGAGGGGGTCCACGTACCTGAGCACCTGAGAACAGAGACACAGGTGTTTTATAGGTATTTCAATGGTATTCTATTGGATTTTAATGGTGTTTTATGTGTTTTATTGGTATTTCAATGGTATTTTATGGGTTTTATGGTATTTCATGGTATTTTAATGGTATTCTATTGGAATTTTAATGGTATTTAAATGGTATTCTATTGGAATTTTAATGGTGTTTTATTGGTATTTCATTGGTATTTCATTGGTGTTTCAATGGTATTCCATTGTTATTTTAATTGTATTTTATTGGTATTTCAATGGTATTTCATATGGTATTTTAATGGTGTTTTATTGGTATTTCATTGGTATTTCAATGATATTTTAATGGTATTTTATTGGTATTTCAATGGTAATTTTATTGGTATTTTAATGGTATTTCAATGGTATTTCAATGGTGTTTCAATGGTATTTTATTGGTATTTCAATGGTATTTTATTGGTATTTTAATGGTATTTTATTGGTATTTTATTGGTATTTCAATGGTGTTTCAATGGTATTTTATTGGTATTTTAATGGTATTTTATTGGTATTTTAATGGTGTTTCAATGGTATTTTAATGGTATTTTATTGGTATTTTATTGGTATTTCAATGGTATTTCAATAATATTTTATTGGTATTTCAATGGTATTTTATTGGTATTTCAATGGTGTTTCAATGGTAATTTATTGGTATTTTAATGGTATTTTATTGGTATTTTATTGGTATTTCAATGGTGTTTTATTGGTATTTTATTGGTATTTCAATGGTGTTTTATTGGTATTTTATTGGTATTTCAATGGTATTTCAGTGGTATTGTATTGGTATTTCAATGGTGTTTTATTGGTATTTTATTGGTATTTCAATGGTGTTTTATTGGTATTTTATGGTATTTCAATGGTATTTCAGTGGTATTGTATTGGTATTTCAATGGTGTTTTATTGGTATTTTATTGGTATTTCAATGGTGTTTTATTGGTATTTTAATGGTATTTCTATGGTGTTTTATTGGTATTTCAATGGTATTCTATTGGTATTTCAATGGTATTTCAGTGGTATTTTATTGGTATTTCAATGGTGTTTTATTGGTATTTTATTGGTATTTCAATGGTGTTTTATTGGTATTTTATTGGTATTTCAATGGTATTTCAGTGGTATTGTATTGGTATTTCAATGGTGTTTTATTGGTATTTTATTGGTATTTCAATGGTGTTTTATTGGTATTTTAATGGTATTTCTATGGTGTTTTATTGGTATTTCAATGGTATTCTATTGGTATTTTAATGGTATTCTATTGGTATTTTAATGGTATTTCAATGGTATTTTAAAGGTATTTTATTGGTATTTCAATGGTAATTTTATTGGTATTTTAATGGTATTTTATTGGTATTTCAATGGTGTTTCAATGGTATTTTATTGGTATTTCAATGGTATTTTATTGGTGTTTCAATGGTATTTTATTGGTATTTCAATGGTATTTTATTGGTATTTCAATGGTGTTTTATTGGTATTTTATTGGTATTTCAATGGTGTTTTATTGGTATTTTAATGGTATTTCAATGGTATTTTATTGGTATTTCAATGGTGTTTTATTGGTATTTCAATGGTATTCTATTGGTATTTTAATGGTATTCTATTGGTATTTTAATGGTATTTCAATGGTATTTTAAAGGTATTTTATTGGTATTTCAATGGTAATTTTATTGGTATTTTAATGGTATTTTATTGGTATTTCAATGGTATTTCAATGGTGTTTCAATAGTATTTTATTGGTATTTCAATGGTATTTTATTGGTGTTTCAATGGTATTTTATTGGTATTTCATTGGTATTTTATTGGTATTTCAATGGTATTTTATTGGTATTTCATTGGTATTTTATTGGTGTTTCAATGGTGTTTCAATGGTATTTTATTGGTATTTCAATGGTATTTTATTGGTATTTTAATGGTATTTTATTGGTATTTTATTGGTATTTCAATGGTGTTTCAATGGTATTTTATTGGTATTTTAATGGTATTTTATTGGTATTTTAATGGTATTTTATTGGTATTTTATTGGTATTTCAATGGTATTTCAATAATATTTTATTGGTATTTCAATGGTATTTTATTGGTATTTCAATGGTGTTTCAATGGTAATTTATTGGTATTTTAATGGTATTTTATTGGTGTTTCAATGGTATTTTATTGGTATTTTATTGGTATTTCAATGGTATTTCAATGGTGTTTCAATGGTAGTTTATTGGTATTTCAATGGTATTTTATTGGTATTTCAATGGTGTTTCAATGGTATTTTATTGGTATTTCAATGGTATTTTATTGGTGTTTCAATGGTATTTTATTGATATTTTATTGGTATTTCAATGGTGTTTTATTGGTATTTTATTGGTATTTCAATGGTATTTCAGTGGTATTGTATTGGTATTTCAATGGTGTTTTATTGGTATTTTATTGGTATTTCAATGGTGTTTTATTGGTATTTTAATGGTATTTCAATGGTATTTTATTGGTATTTCTATGGTGTTTTATTGGTATTTCAATGGTATTCTATTGGTATTTTAATGGTATTCTATTGGTATTTTAATGGTATTTCAATGGTATTTTAAAGGTATTTTATTGGTATTTCAATGGTAATTTTATTGGTATTTTAATGGTATTTTATTGGTATTTCAATGGTATTTCAATGGTGTTTCAATAGTATTTTATTGGTATTTCAATGGTATTTTATTGGTGTTTCAATGGTATTTTATTGGTATTTCATTGGTATTTTATTGGTATTTCAATGGTATTTTATTGGTATTTCATTGGTATTTTATTGGTGTTTCAATGGTGTTTTATTGGTATTTCATTGGTATTTTATTGGTATTTCAATGGTGTTTTATTGGTATTTTAATGGTATTTTATTGGTATTTCAATGGTATTTCAATGGTATTTTATTGGTATTTCAATGGTGTTTTATTGGTATTTTATTGGTATTTCAATGGTGTTTTATTGGTATTTTAATGGTATTTCAATGGTATTTTATTGGTATTTCAATGGTGTTTTATTGGTATTTTATTGGTATTTCAATGGTATTTTATTGGTATTTCAATGGTATTCTATTGGTATTTTAATGGTATTCTATTGGTATTTTAATGGTATTTCAATGGTATTTTAATGGTATTTCAATGGTAATTTTATTGGTATTTTAATGGTATTTTATTGGTATTTCTATGGTGTTTTATTGGTATTTCAATGGTGTTTTAATGGTATTTTATTGGTATTTTAATAGTATTTTATTGGTATTTTATTGGTATTTCAATGGTATTTCAATGGTGTTTCAATGGTATTTTATTGGTATTTCACTGGTGTTTTATTGGTATTTCAATGGTATTTTATTGGTATTTCAATGGTATTTTATTGGTATTTCAATGGTATTTTATTGGTATTTCAATGGAGTTTTATTGGTTTTTTAATGGTATTTTATTGGTATTTCAATGGTATTTCAATGGTATTTTATTGGTATTTCAATGGTGTTTTATTGGTATTTTATTGGTATTTCAATGGTGTTTTATTGGTATTTCAATGGTGTTTCAATGGTAGTTTATTGGTATTTCAATGGTATTTTATTGGTATTTCAATGGTGTTTCAATGGTATTTTATTGGTATTTCATTGGTATTTTATTGGTATTTCAATGGTGTTTTATTGGTATTTTAATGGTATTTTATTGGTATTTCAATGGTATTTCAATGGTATTTTATTGGTATTTCAATGGTGTTTTATTGGTATTTTAATGATATTTCAATGGTATTTTATTGGTATTTCAATGGTGTTTTATTGGTATTTCAATGGTATTTTATTGGTATTTCAATGGTATTTTATTGGTATTTCAATGGTGTTTTATTGGTATTTTAATGGTATTTTATTGGTATTTCAATGGTATTTTATTGGTATTTCAATGGTGTTTTATTGGTATTTTAATGGTATTTCAATGGTATTTTATTGGTATTTCAATGGTGTTTTATTGGTATTTCAATGGTATTCTATTGGTATTTTAATGGTATTCTATTGGTATTTTAATGGTATTTCAATGGTATTTTAAAGGTATTTTATTGGTATTTCAATGGTAATTTTATTGGTATTTTAATGGTATTTTATTGGTATTTCAATGGTATTTCAATGGTGTTTCAATAGTATTTTATTGGTATTTCAATGGTATTTTATTGGTGTTTCAATGGTATTTTATTGGTATTTCATTGGTATTTTATTGGTATTTCAATGGTATTTTATTGGTATTTCATTGGTATTTTATTGGTGTTTCAATGGTGTTTTATTGGTATTTCATTGGTATTTTATTGGTATTTCAATGGTGTTTTATTGGTATTTTAATGGTATTTTATTGGTATTTCAATGGTATTTTATTGGTATTTCAATGGTGTTTTATTGGTATTTTATTGGTATTTCAATGGTGTTTTATTGGTATTTTAATGGTATTTCAATGGTATTTTATTGGTATTTCAATGGTGTTTTATTGGTATTTTATTGGTATTTCAATGGTATTTTATTGGTATTTCAATGGTATTCTATTGGTATTTTAATGGTATTCTATTGGTATTTTAATGGTATTTCAATGGTATTTTAATGGTATTTCAATGGTAATTTTATTGGTATTTTAATGGTATTTTATTGGTATTTCTATGGTGTTTTATTGGTATTTCAATGGTGTTTTAATGGTATTTTATTGGTATTTCACTGGTGTTTTATTGGTATTTCAATGGTATTTTATTGGTATTTCAATGGTATTTTATTGGTATTTCAATGGTATTTTATTGGTATTTCAATGGAGTTTTATTGGTTTTTTAATGGTATTTTATTGGTATTTCAATGGTATTTCAATGGTATTCTATTGGTATTTTAATGGTATTCTATTGGTATTTTAATGGTATTTCAATGGTATTTTAAAGGTATTTTATTGGTATTTTAATGGTATTTTATTGGTATTTCAATGGTATTTCAATGGTGTTTCAATAGTATTTTATTGGTATTTCAATGGTATTTTATTGGTGTTTCAATGGTATTTTATTGGTATTTCATTGGTATTTTATTGGTATTTCAATGGTATTTTATTGGTATTTCATTGGTATTTTATTGGTGTTTCAATGGTGTTTTATTGGTATTTCATTGGTATTTTATTGGTATTTTAATGGTATTTTATTGGTATTTCAATGGTGTTTTATTGGTATTTTAATGGTATTTTATTGGTATTTCAATGGTATTTTATTGGTATTTCAATGGTGTTTTATTGGTATTTTATTGGTATTTCAATGGTGTTTTATTGGTATTTTAATGGTATTTCAATGGTATTTTATTGGTATTTCAATGGTGTTTTATTGGTATTTTATTGGTATTTCAATGGTATTTTATTGGTATTTCAATGGTATTCTATTGGTATTTTAATGGTATTCTATTGGTATTTTATTGGTATTTCAATGGTGTTTTATTGGTATTTTATTGGTATTTCAATGGTGTTTTATTGGTATTTTATTGGTATTTCAATGGTATTCTATTGGTATTTTAATGGTATTCTATTGGTATTTTAATGGTATTTTAATGGTATTTCAATGGTAATTTTATTGGTATTTTAATGGTATTTTATTGGTATTTCTATGGTGTTTTATTGGTATTTCAATGGTGTTTTAATGGTATTTTATTGGTATTTCACTGGTGTTTTATTGGTATTTCAATGGTATTTTATTGGTATTTCAATGGTATTTTATTGTATTTCAATGGTATTTTATTGGTATTTCAATGGTATTTTATTGGTTTTTTAATGTATTTTATTGGTATTTATGGTATTTAATGGTATTTTATTGGTATTTTAATGGTGTTTTATTTGGTATTTTAATGGTATTTCAATTGTATTTTAATGGTATTTTATTGGTATTTTAATGGTATTTTATTGGTATTTTAATGGTATTTTATTGGTATTTTATTGGTATTTTAATGGTATTTTATTGGTATTTTAATGGTATTTTAATGGTATTTTATTGGTATTTTATTGGTATTTTAATGGTATTTTATTGGTATTTTAATGGTGTTTTATTGGTATTTTATTGGTATTTTATTGGTATTTTAATGGTATTTTATTGGTATTTTATTGGTATTTTAATGGTATTTTATTGGTATTTTATTGGTATTTTAATGGTATTTTATGGTATTTTATTGGTATTTTATTGGTATTTTATTGGTATTTTATTGGTATTTTAATGGTATTTTAATGGTATTTTATTGGTATTTTAATGGTATTTTAATTGGTATTTTAATGGTATTTTATTGGTATTTTATTGGTATTTTAATGGTATTTTATTGGTATTTTATTGGTATTTTATTGGTATTTTAATGGTATTTTATTGGTATTTTATTGGTATTTTATTGGTATTTTAATGGTATTTTATTGGTATTTTATTGTGTATTTATTGGTATTTTATTGGTATTTTAATGGTATTTTATTGGTATTTTAATGGTATTTTATTGGTATTTTATGGTATTTTATTGTATTTTAATGGTATTTTATTGGTATTTTAATTGTATTTTATTGTATTTTAATGGTATTTTATTGGTATTTTAATTGTATTTTATTGTATTTATTTATGGTATTTTATTGTATTTTATTGGTATTTAATTGTATTTTATTGGTATTTATTTGTATTTAATGGTATTTTATTGGTATTTTAATGGTATTTTATTGGTATTTATATTGTATTTTAATGGTATTTATTTGTATTTTATTGGTATTTTATTGGTATTTTAATGGTATTTATTTGTATTTTAATGGTATTTTATTGGTATTTTATTGTATTTTATTGGTATTTTATTGGTATTTTATTGGTATTTTATTTGTATTTAATTGTATTTTATTGGTATTTTATTGGTATTTAATGGTATTTTATTGTATTTAATTGTATTTTATTGTATTTTATTGGTATTTTAATTGTATTTATTTTGGTATTTAATGGTATTTTATTTGTATTTATTTGTATTTATTTGTATTTAATTGTATTTATTTGTATTTATTTGTATTTATTTGTATTTTATTGGTATTTAATTGTATTTATTTGTATTTATATTGTATTTATTTGTATTTATTTGTATTTATTTGTATTTATTGGTATTTAATTGTATTTATTTGTATTTAATTGTATTTATTTTGTATTTATTTATTGTATTTATATTGTATTTATTTGTATTTATTGGTATTTATTTGTATTTATTGTATTTAATTGTATTTATTTTGTATTTATTTGTATTTTAATTGGTATTTTATTGGTATTTATTTGTATTTATTTGTATTTATATTGTATTTATTTGTATTTAATTGTATTTATTTTGTATTTTATTTGTATTTTAATTGTATTTATTTGTATTTTATTGTATTTAATTGTATTTATTTGTATTTATTTGTATTTATTGTATTTAATTGTATTTATTTTGTATTTTATTGTATTTTAATTGTATTTTATTGGTATTTTATTGTATTTAATTGTATTTATTTGTATTTATTTGTATTTTATTGTATTTATTTGTATTTTAATTGTATTTTATTGGTATTTATTTGTATTTTATTGTATTTATTTGTATTTTATTGTATTTATTTTGGTATTTTAATTGTATTTTAATGGTATTTATTTTGTATTTATTTGTATTTTATTGTATTTTATTGGTATTTATTTAGTATTTAATTGTATTTATTTGTATTTTATTGTATTTATTGGTATTTTATTGTATTTTATTGGTATTTATTTGTATTTAATTGTATTTATTTTGGTATTTATTTGTATTTAATTGTATTTTATTGGTATTTATTTGTATTTATTTGTATTTAATTGTATTTATTTGTATTTATTTGTATTTAATTGTATTTAATTGTATTTATTTGTATTTATTGGTATTTAATTGTATTTATTTGGTATTTAATTGTATTTAATTGTATTTATTTGTATTTATTTGTATTTATTTGTATTTTATTGTATTTTAATGGTATTTTATTGTATTTATTTGTATTTATTTGTATTTAATTGTATTTATTTTGTATTTATTTGTATTTTATTGTATTTATTTGTATTTATTTGTATTTTATTTAGTATTTAATTGTATTTATTTTGTATTTATTTATGTATTTAATTGTATTTATTGTATTTTATTGGTATTTATATTGTATTTAATTGTATTTTATTGTATTTATTTGTATTTTAATTGTATTTTATTGTATTTAATTGTATTTTATGTATTTTAATTGTATTTTATTGGTATTTTATTGTATTTAATTGTATTTATTTTGGTATTTATATTGTATTTATTTGTATTTTATTTGTATTTATTTGTATTTTAATTGTATTTTATTTGTATTTATTTTGGTATTTTATATTGTATTTTATTTGTATTTATTTGTATTTTATTGGTATTTTAATGGTATTTTATTGGTATTTTAATGGTATTTTAATGGTATTTTATTGGTATTTTAATGGTATTTTATTGGTATTTTAATGGTATTTTATTGGTATTTTAATGGTATTTTAATGGTATTTTATTGGTATTTTAATGGTATTTTATTGGTATTTTAATGGTATTTTATTGGTATTTTATTGGTATTTTAATGGTATTTTAATGGTATTTTAATGGTATTTTATTGGTATTTTAATGGTATTTTAATGGTATTTTAATGGTATTTTAATTTGTAATTCAACTGTGTTTGAATGGTATTGTCATGGTGTTTTCAGTGAGAACCTCCCACAGTCAGTGAGGGGTCCACGTTCTGGAGCACCTGAGCGACACACAGCTGAGCAGGACACAGCTGCTCTCTGATTGGTCGGTTCCAGATCAGAATCAGAATACCTTCATCAGCCCACAGACTAGGGAAATGTGCTGTTACAGCAGGAAAGAGACAAAGACAGCACATCGTTGTTTGAGTGTCGCTCACGTCGTTGGTGTCGGGATCGAACCAGCGGCTGATGTCCCGCCCAGCGAACTCCAGGATGGGCAGCAGCAAGACGTCCCCTTCAATTCAAAAGTATTACACATGAAGTATTTAGGGGACATTAAACACGTCCTCCATCCCACCACAACCCCGGCTTCCACTCCCACGGTCATTGAGCTGCTTCCACTCCCACGGTCATTGAGCTGCTTCCACTCCCACGGTCATTGAGCTGCTTCCACTCCCACGGTCATTGAGCTGCTTCCACTCCCACGGTCATTGAGCTGCTTCCACTCCCACGGTCATTGAGCTGCTTCCACTCCCACGGTCATTGAGGTTTAGACTTCATTATCTGCCCTACTTTTAAGTTTCTTTGATTTTTAATAAATAAATACAGAGACGAGATGTTTTATGTTTTTCAGAACAAAGACACATGAAAAACTCGAACACATTTTATTTTATTTGTAAATGTTAAATCTGTCGAGAAATAAATACAGATGTTTTTTTCATTTTGAAATATAAATAAATACAGCTTTAATAAAAAACAGCTAAAAACGATGTTGTTATTTGTTCCCCATGGAGCAAACGAGGTGTATCAAACACTAACAGGCAGATCAATAAAGGGTGGCTGTTACTCCACCTTTGTGCTCCTCCATCAGCGGGGTGAGGTCGCACACTCTGCCCAGGAAAGAGACCCACAGGTCGGCCTCCGTGTTGTGAGAGGCCACCTCCCGCGGGGTGAAGAACCTCTTCCTCTTCATCACTTTATTATATCTCATGGATTCAATAACAACGCAGGTTTAAAGCGATACCTCTGTTTACTCCGGAGAGTGTTGTCATGCTGTTACCACGGCAACACGTCACAAGGGGCGTGGGGACGCGGTGACGTGGTGACGTGGGGACGTGTACGTGATGAAGAAAGCAGATTCAGATCTGTATGTAAATGTGTTTTTATAAGTTTAAGTCTCTCTCTCCTCTCTCTCTCTCTCTCTCTCCTCTCTCTCTCTCTCTCTCTCTCTCTCTCTCTCTCTCTCTCTCTCCCTCTCTCTCTCTCTCTCTCCCTCCTCTCTCTCTCTCTCTCTCTCTCTCTCTCTCTCTCTCTCTCTCTCTCTCTCAAATTCAAAGGGGCTTTATTGGCATGAAAGTTAAATTAAACGATGTTGCCAAAGCATCACAATACAAAATAATTAACAACATTAACATACATGTCAAATGTTTACATATTATTGATGATATACACACAGTGATACACGTGTGTGTTCTCTCTCCCTCTCTTTCTCCCTCTCTCTCTGTATGTCTCTCCTCTCTCTCCCCCTCCCTCCCTCTCTCTCTCCCCCTCTCTCTCTCTCTCTCTCTCTCTTCTCCCTCCCTCTCTCTCTCTCTCTCTCTCTCTCTCTCTCTCTCTCTTTGTGTCTCTCTCCCCTTAGGAATGCATCAGACGTGGCAAAGCTTCACTTTCTCCAACTTTCTGGAATAAGACAGAAATCTCACACCACTCATTTCCATTTGTCCTCCTCTGATTGGCTCACACGGAGCCCCTCTGCAACCGATTGGCTCTATTAGAACGTCAATCTAAACCTCCTGCCCTCTCATTGGCTGACACTGAAAAGAGGGCGGGTTATGATTTTTTACTCTGTTGACCTTTTCCTAACGCTCGCGATATCTTGACGCGAGATCTGAAAGCTGCTCGGGAATCAGAGGGGTGTGAAGACGGGAGAGATAACGGGGCAAAGCGACGGTATTACGGTGTAAACGGCGGCGCGGCTGACGGTGATAGAAGCAGAAAACATGTCCGCCTGTCGTCTCCTCTGCCTGCTGGCTCTCTCTTTCCTCCAGAGCTCCGTGCGGGCCGGCCCTCTCTCTCCAGGTAAGGCCGCTCCAGAGGGTCTCTTCCCGGCCAGGCGCCGCAGAGAGACCCGCTGTAGCCCCGGTTCTCTTTAGCTTACTGCTAACCACATCTCCCGTTATCCGTTTAAACGGTAATATAAGTGAATGATAAGCCGTTTCTAACACTATAAGGTTTTTATTTAGTGTTAAACCTCTCCTAACTTCCTTATAACTTTGTCATAACTTTGCCCAGTTGGCTTTTTAGAAGAATAAAGATGAATATATACGTGTAAGTCATAAGTCCCCTTTAAAGATATTAAAACCTGATTCAAAAAGCTATTTATTTGTCACTGAAGAAACTCTAGAAAAATGGAGTTGTGTTCCTTAAAAACTGCGATGCACCTTTATACTCCTAATTCACTATATTTAGAATATAATGTGATAAAGTATTGTCCCTCATGGGGAATGTGTCTGCTCATAAGATGTTACTACACACTAACACACAGTTACAACAACAACACAGCGGAGCTATACACACTATGATAATGGGGGTACATGAATACTAGGATTTTATATATCTGCGATGAAAGTGTCCCTGTGATGCAGTAACGAGGAGGAAGTGTGAGTGTGTGTGTGTGTGTGTGTGTGTGTGTGTGTGTGTGTGTGTGTGTGTGTGTGTGTGTGTGTGTGTGTGTGTGTGTGTGTGTGTGTGTGTGTGTGTGTGTGTGTGTGTGTGTGTGTGTGTGTGTGTGTGTGTGTGTGTGTGTGTGTGTGTGTGTGTGTGTGTGTGTGTGTGTGTGTGTGTGTGTGTGTGTGTGTGTGTGTGTGTGTGTGTGTGTGTGTGTGTGTGTGTGTGTGTGTGTAATGATAAGCTGGGGTCTCTGTAGTGAAGTTAAGGAACTTTCCAGATGTTTCTCCAGCTGCTGCAGCCTGTCCTCACACCACCTCACACACACACACACACACACACACACACACACACACAGTCATTAAGATCCAGGATTCATTCATGAACTATAAAGAGTGTGCGTGTGGGCAGGTGTGTGTGTGTGTGTGTGTGTGTGTGGGGGGTTTGTTGAGCAGCACTTCACAGAGGCTCAAAGAGTGCCTCTGTGAACGTAAGACAGTCTCAGAATATGTGGTAAATATTGAAAAAGTATGATGAGACAGATCAGAAAGTCTTGTTCTAACTGTATACATCATGGTAACGATGCAGCTGCTCTGTGGAAACTGAACTCAAATACAACAAACAACTGAAGAAATGTGTGAAAGATATCACAAACTGTCTGAGATTATAGAAAAGGCAAAATAAGTATATTAAATAAAGTCAGAGGAGATCCATCAATCCATCGACCAATCAATCCATCGACCAATCAATCCATCAATCAATCCATCATCATCCATCATTCAATCCATCCGTCAATCGACCAATCAATCCATCAATCAATCGATCCATCAATCGACCAATCAATCCTCAATCGACCAATCAATCAATCCATCAATCCATCGACCAATCAATCCATCCATCAATCATCATCGACCAATCAATCCATCCGTCAATCGACCAATCAATCCATCAATCAATCGATCCATCAATCGACCAATCAATCTATCAATCAATCATCAATCAATCGATCCCATCAATCAATCATCAATCGACCTATCAATCAATCGACCAATCCATCCATCTATCCATCAATCCATCATCAATCAATCAATCAATCGATCCATCGATCCATCAATCTATCCTCCATCAATCGACCAATCCATCCATCTATCCATCAATCCATCCATCCATCAATCCATCAATCAATCGACCAATCAATCCATCCATCAAACCATCCATCGACCAATCAACGGAGATCCAGGTCAGAGCTGCTGCGTGATGTCAGACACGTCTACTCTCTCTGCAGGACAGACAGGCTTCTGTGTGCTCCAACACCTCACCTCCTCACCTCCTCACCTCCTCACCCCCTCACCTCCTCACCCCCTTACCTCCTTACCCCCTTACCTCCTCACCCCCTCACCTCCTTACCCCCTCACCCCTACCCCCTCACCTCCTTAGCCCCTCACCCCCCAACCTCCTTACCCCCTCACCTCCTTACCCCCTCACCTCCTTACCCTACCTCCTCACCACCTTATCCCCTCACCTCCTTACCTCCTTACCCCCTCACCTCCTTACCCCTCACTCACCTCCTTACCTCCTTACCCCCTCACCACCTTACCCCCTCACCTCCTTACCTCCTTACCCCCTCACCTCCTTACCGCCTCACCTCCTCACCTCTCCAGGAATGTATGAGGAATTTCCTTGAAGGCTGCGAGGCGGAGGAGAATTCAGCTTCTGTTCAAACACACCCAACAGCGTTCAGCCTTCAGACACCTCTGTGCCTGAACTCGCTCGCAGGCGTTGCCCCATTTAGCGGAAATACACCGAGTTTGTGGTAAATATTGAAAAAGTATGATGAGACAGATCAGAAAGTCTTGTTCTAACTGTATACATCATGGTAACGATGCAGCTGCTCTGTGGAAACTGAACTCAAATACAACAAACAACTGAAGAAATGTGTGAAAGATATCACAAACTGTCTGAGATTATAGAAAAGGCAAAATATGTATATTAAATAAAGTCAGAGGAGATCCATCAATCAATCCATCATTGAATCATCATCCATCGACCATCAATCCATCGACCAATCAATCCATCGACTAATCAATCCATCAATCAATCCATCATTGAATCCATCAATCAATCAATCAATCCATCGACCAATCAATCCATCAATCAATCCATCATTGAATCCATCAATCAATCCATCAATCAATCCATCAATCAATCCATCATTGAATCCATCAATCAATCCATCAATCAATCCATCAATCAATCCATCGACCAATCAATCCATCACATCAATCCATCATTGAATCCATCAATCAATCCATCGACCAATCAATCCATCAATCAATCGACCAATCAATCCATCAATCAATCGACCAATCAATCCATCCGTCAATCGACCAATCAATCCATCAATCAATCGACCAATCAATCCATCAATCAATCGACCAATCAATCCGTCAATCGACCATCATCAATCAATCAACCAATCAATCCATCCGTCAATCGACCAATCAATCAATCAATCGAACAATCAATCCATCCGTCAATCGACCAATCAATCCATCAATCAATCGATCCATCAATCGACCAATCAATCCATCAATCAATCCACTCAATCAATCCAGTCAATCGACCATCAATCCATCTATCAATCATCCCTCAATCAATCCATCAATCATCAATCAATCCATCCATCAATCGACCATCAATCCATCATCATCAATCCATCCATCAATCCAATCCATCGATCCATCAATCCATCATCCATCAATCATCCATCAATCATCATCCATCATCCATCAATCCATCATCCATCAATCCATCAATCAATCATCAATCATCATCCATCAATCCATCCATCAATCATCTATCCATCAATCCATCATCCATCAATCCATCAATCCATCATCAATCAATACATCTATCCATCAATCCATCTATCCATCTATCCATCCATCATCAATCATCCATCAATCCATCAATCAATCCATCTATCCATCAATCCATCAATCAATCCATCCATCATCATCATCATCCATCAATCCACCCATCAATCCATCTATCAATCATCCATCAATCCATCATCAATCAATCATCTATCCATCAATACATCTATCCATCAATCCATCAATCAATCTATCCATCAATCCATCAATCATCCATCAATCCATCTATCCATCATCCATCAATCATCCATCATCCATCAATCCATCATCATCTATCCATCAATCCACCCATCAATCCATCTATCAATCATCCATCAATCCATCAATCAATCCATCATCCATCAATCCATCTATCCATCATCTATCCATCAATCCATCATCATCAATCATCTATCCATCAATCCATCTATCCATCAATCCATCAATCAATCATCCATCAATCCATCAATCAATCCATCAATCCATCTATCCATCTATCCATCAATCAATCACATCTATCCATCAATCCATCTATCTATCCATCAATCCATCAATCCATCTATCCATCAATCCATCATCATCCATCATCAATCATCATCATCTATCCATCAATCCACCCATCAATCCATCTATCAATCTATCCATCAATCCATCAATCAATCATCTATCCATCAATCATCTATCCATCAATCCATCATCTATCCATCAATCCATCATCAATCAATACATCTATCCATCAATCCATCATCCATCTATCCATCAATCATCTATCCATCAATCCATCTATCCATCAATCCATCAATCATCAATCATCTATCCATCAATCCATCATCCATCTATCAATCAATCATCATCCATCAATCCATCCATCTATCCATCAATCCATCAATCATCAATCCATCATCCATCTATCCATCAATCCATCAATCCATCTATCCATCAATCCATCAATCCATCAATCAATCTATCCATCAATCCATCATCCATCAATCCATCTATCCATCAATCCATCAATCAATCATCTATCCATCAATCCACCCATCAATCCATCTATCAATCTATCCATCAATCCATCAATCAATCAATCAATACATCTATCCATCAATCCATCTATCAATCTATCCATCAATCCATCTATCTATCCATCAATCCATCTATCCATCAATCATCATCCATCAATCCATCCATCAATCGACCATCCATCCATCTACCCATCAATCCATCTATCATATCCATCTATCCATCAATCCATCAATCAATCCATCAATCGACCAATCATAAATCCATCGATCCATCAATCATCCATCTATCATCTATCCATCAATCAATCATCAATCAATCCATCTATCTATCATATCCATCAATCAATCCATCTATCAATCCATCAATCAATCCATCAATCGACCATCAATAAATCCATCGATCCATCATCTATCCATCAATCAATCAATCAATCAATCAATCATCAATCCATCTATCTATCCATCAATCTATCCATCAATCCATCAATCAATCAATCCATCTATCAATCCATCTATCCATCTATCCATCGACCAATCAATCAATCCATCAATCGACCAACCAATCAATCAATCCATCCATCCATCAATCGATCCATCGACCAATCAACGGAGATCCAGGTCAGAGCTGCTGCGTGATGTCAGACACGTCTACTCTCTCTGCAGGACAGACAGGCTTCTGTGTGCTCCAACACCTCACCTCCTCA
This sequence comes from Champsocephalus gunnari, assembly GCA_036324595.1. Classification (NCBI taxonomy): domain Eukaryota; kingdom Metazoa; phylum Chordata; class Actinopteri; order Perciformes; family Channichthyidae; genus Champsocephalus; species Champsocephalus gunnari. The sequence goes on from CM070441.1 coordinate 761,509, forward strand.
CCTCCTCACCTCCTCACCTCCTCACCCCCTTACCTCCTTACCCCCTTACCTCCTCACCCCCTCACCTCCTTACCCCCCTCACCCCCTTACCCCCTCACCTCCTTAGCCCCTCACCCCCCAACCTCCTTACCCCCTCACCTCCTTACCCCCTCACCCCCTTACCTCCTTACCCCCTTACCTCCTCACCCCCTCACCTCCTTACCCCCTCACCCCCCTTACCCCCTCACCTCCTTACCCCTCACCTCCTCACCTCCTCACCCCCTACCTCCTTACCCCCTTACCTCCTCACCCCCTCACCTCCTTACCCCCTTACCCCCTCACCTCCTTACCCCTCACCCCCCAACCTCCTTACCCCCTCACCTCCTTACCCCTCACCTCCTTACCCCCTCACCTCCTTACCCCCTCACCTCCTTACCCCCTTACCTCCGCACTTCCTTACCCCCTCACCCCCCAACCTCCTTACCCCCTCACCTCCTTACCTCCTTACCCCCCACCTCCTTACCCCCTCACCTCCTTACCCCCTCACCTCCTTACCTCCTTACCTCCTCACTTCCTTACCCCCTCACCCCCCCAACCTCCTTACCCCCTCACCTCCTTACCTCCTTACCCCCTCACCTCCTTACCCCCTCACCTCCTTACCCCCTCACCTCCTTACCCCCTCACCTCCTTACCCCCTTACCTCCTCACTTCCTTACCCCCTCACCCCCACCTCCTACCCCCTCACCTCCTTACCTCCTTACCCCCCAACTCCTTACCCCCTCACCTTCTACCCCCTCACC
>CM070441.1:767287-789787 GCA_036324595.1 Champsocephalus gunnari
TACCGTGGACTTGTCATCGTGATATTATCGTACCGTGGACTTGTCATCGTGATATTATCGTACCGTGGACTTGTCATCGTGATATTATCGTACTGTGGACTTGTTATCGTGATATTATCGTACCGTGGACTTGTCATCGTGATATTATCGTACCGTGGACTTGTCATCGTGATATTATCGTACTGTGGACTTGTTATCGTGATATTATCGTACCTTGCACTTGTTATCGTGATAAATATCGTACCGTGGATTTGTTATCGTGATATTATCGTACTGTGGACTTGTTATCGTGATATTATCGTACCGTGGACTTGTTATCGTGATATTATCGTACCGTGGACTTGTTATCGTGATATTATCGTACCGTGGACTTGTTATCGTGATATTATCGTACCGTGGACTTGTCATCGTGATATTATCGTACCGTGGACTTGTTATCGTGATATTATCGTACCGTGGACTTGTCATCGTGATAAATATCGTACTGTGGACTTTTATCGTGATATTATCGTACCGTGGACTTGTCCTCGTGATATTATCGTACCGTGGACTTGTCATCGTGATATTATCGTACCGTGGACTTGTCCTCGTGATATTATCGTACCGTGGACTAGTTATCGTGATATTATCGTACCGTGAACTTGTCATCGTGATATTATCGTACCGTGGACTTGTCCTCGTGATATTATCGTACCGTGGACTTGTCATCGTGATATTATCGTACCGTGGACTTGTCCTCGTGATATTATCGTACCGTGGACTTGTTATCGTGATATTATCGTACCGTGGACTTGTCCTCGTGATATTATCGTACCGTGGACTAGTTATCGTGATATTATCGTACCGTGAACTTGTCATCGTGATATTATCGTACCGTGGACTTGTCCTCGTGATATTATCGTACCGTGGACTTGTCATCGTGATATTATCGTACCGTGGACTTGTCATCGTGATATTATCGTACCGTGGACTTGTCCTCGTGATATTATCGTACCGTGGACTTGTCATCGTGATATTATCGTACCGTGGACTTGTCCTCGTGATATTATCGTACCGTGGACTAGTTATCTTGATATTATCGTACCGTGAACTTGTCATCGTGATATTATCGTACCGTGGACTTGTCCTCGTGATATTATCGTACCGTGGACTTGTCATCGTGATATTATCGTACCGTGGACTTGTCATCGTGATATTATCGTACCGTGGACTTGTCCTCGTGATATTATCGTACCGTGGACTAGTTATCGTGATATTATCGTACCGTGGACTTGTCATCGTGTTAAATATCGTACTGTGGACTTTTATCGTGATATTATCGTACCGTGGACTTGTCATCGTGATATTATCGTACCGTGGACTTGTCATCGTGATATTATCGTACCGTGGACTTGTCATCGTGATATTATCGTACTGTGGACTTGTTATCGTGATATTATCGTACCGTGGACTTGTCATCGTGATATTATCGTACCGTGGACTTGTCATCGTGATATTATCGTACTGTGGACTTGTTATCGTGATATTATCGTACCTTGCACTTGTTATCGTGATAAATATCGTACCGTGGATTTGTTATCGTGATATTATCGTACAGTGGACTTGTTATCGTGATATTATCGTACCGTGGACTTGTTATCGTGATATTCTCGTACCGTGGACTTGTTATCGTGATATTATCGTACCGTGGACTTGTTATTGTGATATTATCGTACCGTGGACTTGTCATCGTGATATTATCGTACCGTGGACTTGTCATCGTGATATTATCGTACCTTGGACTTGTTATCGTGATAAATATCGTACCGTGGACTTGTTATCGTGATATTATCGTACCGTGGACTTGTTATCGTGATATTATCGTACCGTGGACTTGTTATCGTGATATTATCGTACCGTGGACTTGTTATCGTGATAAATTCTTATTGTGAAACTCTCTCTTCCTGTAGGTGTGATGTGATCTCTCAGCGTTCAGGCTCTTATTGTGAAACTCTCTCTTCCTGTAGCTGTGATGTGATCTCTCAGTGTTCGGGCTCTTATTGTGAAACTCTCTCTTCATGTAGCTGTGATGTGATCTCTCAGTGTTCAGGCTCTTATTGTGAAACTCTCTCTTCCTGTAGCTATGATGTGATCTCTCAGTGTTCGGGCTCTTATTGTGAAACTCTCTCTTCCTGTAGCTATGATGTGATCTTCTCAGCGTTCAGGCTCTTATTGTGAAACTCCCTCTTCCTGTAGCTGTGATGTGATCTCTCAGTGTTCGGGCTCTTATTGTGAAACTCTCTCTTCCTGTAGCTTTGATGTGATCTCTCAGTGTTCGGGCTCTTATTGTGAAACTCTCTCTTCCTGTAGCTATGATGTGATCTCTCAGTGTTCGGGCTCTTATTGTGAAACTCTCTCTTCCTGTAGCTGTGATGTGATCTCTCAGTGTTCAGGCTCTTATTGTGAAACTCTCTCTTCCTGTAGCTATGATGTGATCTTCTCAGCGTTCAGGCTCTTATTGTGAAACTCCCTCTTCCTGTAGCTTTGATGTGATCTCTCAGTGTTCGGGCTCTTATTGTGAAACTCTCTCTTCCTGTAGCTTTGATGTGATCTCTCAGTGTTCGGGCTCTTATTGTGAAACTCTCTCTTCCTGTAGCTTTGATGTGATCTCTCAGTGTTCGGGCTCTTATTGTGAAACTCTCTCTTCCTGTAGCTATGATGTGATCTCTCAGCGTTCGGGCTCTTATTGTGAAACTCTCTCTTCCTGTAGCTATGATGTGATCTCTCAGCGTTCGGGCTCTTATTGTGAAACTCTCTCTTCCTGTAGCTATGATGCGATCTCTCAGTGTTCGGGCTCTTATTGTGAAACTCTCTCTTCCTGTAGCTGTGATGCGATCTCTCAGTGTTCGGGCTCTTATTGTGAAACTCTCTCTTCCTGTAGCTATGATGTGATCTCTCAGTGTTCAGGGCTCTTATTGTGAAACTCTCTCTTCCTGTAGCTATGATGTGATCTTCTCAGCGTTCAGGCTCTTATTGTGAAACTCTCTCTTCCTGTAGCTATGATGTGATCTTCTCAGCGTTCAGGGCTCTTATTGTGAAACTCTCTCTTCCTGTAGCTATGATGTGATCTTCTCAGCGTTCAGGGCTCTTATTGTGAAACTCTCTCTTCCTGTAGCTATGATGTGATCTCTCAGCGTTCAGGCTCTTATTGTGAAACTCTCTTCCTGTAGCTATGATGTGATCTCTCAGCGTTCAGGCTCTTATTGTGAAACTCTCTCTTCCTGTAGCTATGATGTGATCTCTCAGTGTTCGGGCTCTTATTGTGAAACTCTCTCTTCCTGTAGCTATGATGTGATCTCTCAGTGTTCGGGCTCTTATTGTGAAACTCTCTCTTCCTGTAGCTATGATGTGATCTCTCAGTGTTCGGGCTCTTATTGTGAAACTCTCTCTTCCTGTAGCTTTGATGTGATCTCTCAGTGTTCGGGCTCTTATTGTGAAACTCTCTCTTCCTGTAGCTATGATGTGATCTCTCAGTGTTCGGGCTCTTATTGTGAAACTCCCTCTTCCTGTAGCTATGATGTGATCTTCTCAGCGGGTCCGGAGGAGTTGCTCTCTAAGTTTTCGCGCCTCTCTCACCGCGTGGTGTTTTCTGCAGAGGGTTTCTGTTGGCCGGACCAGAGACTCGCCAACAAATACCCCGAGGTGCATTCTGGGAAACGCTACCTGAACTCCGGAGGTGAGACGGCGCTTAATAACAGAATAAAGTAGCGACTGTTGACCGTGTTGAAACCTATTTAATGTCACTTTAAAAACACTTTTTTTCAAAATAAATTCCCCTAAGTATTCAGATATAGTGATGTCCCTGATGATGATGATGATGACGATGATGATGATGATGATGATGATGATGATGTCTCCTCTCAGGGTTCATGGGCTTTGCCTCTGACCTCAGCCTGATGGTGCAGCAGTGGAAATACAAAGACAACGACGACGACCAACTCTTCTACACCAAGATCTACCTGGACAGAGTGCAGAGGGTACACACACTTTATTATTATTATTATTATTATTATCGCCCAACCAGTAAATATGTGTATCTATTCTTACACTGTATCTCGTTCTTTCTTAGACAAAGTTCAACATGACTCTGGACCATCGATCCAGAATCTTCCAGAACCTGAATGGAGCTGTTGGTGAGACACACACACACACACACGCACGCACACACACACACACACACACACACACTAAATATGTCTCTGTGTGTTAGACGAGGTCGTCCTGAAGTTTGAGAAGTCGAAGGTCAGAGCGAGGAACGTTGCCTACGACACACTTCCTGTCATCATCCACGGAAACGGGCCCACCAAGGTAACACACACACACACACACACACACACACACACACACACCAGGGGACATTACATTGACTTACATGCATTTCCTGGAGACTTATCCTAACCTTAACCATAACCAACACATGCCTAACCCTAACTGTGTGTGTGTGTGTGTGTGTGTGTGTGTGTGTGTGTGTGTGTGTGTGTGTGTGTGTGTGTGTGTGTGTGTGTGTGTGTGTGTGTGTGTGTGTGTGTGTGTGTGTGTGTGTGTGTGTGTGTGTGTGTGTGTGTGTGTGTGTGTGTGTGTGTGTGTGTGTGTGTGTGTGTGTGTGTGTGTGTGTAGCTGCAGCTGAACTACCTGGGGAACTACGTGCCGACGGCCTGGACGTTTGAGAGCGGCTGCGGGCAATGTGACGAGGACCTTCTGATCCACAGCGACACGCCTGTACCTGCCTTTACTCCCTCATGTCTCTCATGTGTCCGTCAGGGTTAGGGTGCAGGGAGAGTCCATAGGGGTTAGGGTGCAGGGAGAGTCCATAGGGGTTAGGGTGCAGGGAGAGTCCATAGGGGTTAGGGTTAGGGTGCAGGGAGAGTCCATAGTGGTTAGGGTTAGGGTGCAGGGAGCGTCCATAGGGGTTAGGGTGCAGGGAGAGTCCATAGTGGTCAGGGTTAGGGTGCAGGGAGAGTCCATAGTGGTTAGGGTTAGGGAGAGTCCATAGTGGTTAGGGTGCAGGGAGAGTCCATATGGGTCAGGGTTAGGGTGCAGGGAGAGTCCATAGGGGTTAGGGTGCAGGGAGAGTCCATAGTGGTTAGGGTGCAGGGAGAGTCCATAGGGGTCAGGGTGCAGGGAGAGTCCATAGTGGTTAGGGTGCAGGGAGAGTCCATAGTGGTTAGGGTGCAGGGAGAGTCCATAGGGGTTAGGGTTAGGGTGCAGGGAGAGTCCATAGGGGTTAGGGTGCAGGGAGAGTCCATAGGGGTTAGGGTGCAGGGAGAGTCCATAGTGGTTAGGGTGCAGGGAGAGTCCATAGGGGTTAGGGTGCAGGGAGAGTCCATAGGGGTCAGGGTTAGGGTGCAGGGAGAGTCCATAGTGGTTAGGGTTAGGGTGCAGGGAGAGTCCATAGTGGTTAGGGTTAGGGTGCAGGGAGAGTCCATAGGGGTTAGGGTGCAGGGAGAGTCCATAGTGGTTAGGGTGCAGGGAGAGTCCATAGTGGTCAGGGTTAGGGTGCAGGGAGAGTCCATAGGGGTTAGGGTGCAGGGAGAGTCCATAGTGGTTAGGGTGCAGGGAGAGTCCATAGTGGTCAGGGTTAGGGTGCAGGGAGAGTCCATAGTGGTTAGGGTTGGGGTGCAGGGAGAGTCCATAGTGGTTAGGGTGCAGGGAGAGTCCATAGTGGTCAGGGTTAGGGTGCAGGGAGAGTCCATAGTGGTCAGGGTTAGGGTGCAGGGAGAGTCCATAGTGGTTAGGGTTGGGGTGCAGGGAGAGTCCATAGTGGTTAGGGTTAGGGTGCAGGGAGAGTCCATAGTGGTTAGGGTTAGGGTGCAGGGAGAGTCCATAGTGGTATATCAGATCGTGAGGGTAGGGTGCTCTCTCAGAGGCGTCTAACGGCTTCCTCGTTGCAGGGCGAGGAGATGCCGCTGGTTCACATCGGAGTCTTCATCGAACATCCAACTCCCTTCATGGAGGAGTTTCTGGAGAGGCTGACCACCATGAACTACCCTCTGGAGAGGGTCCGGCTGTTCATCCACAACAGCGTGAGAGACACACACACACACACACACACACACACACACTGATAGAGATTTTGAGGGACAACTGGTCCGCTTTCCAAATCTCCGCGCGTCCCTAACAAGCTGGTTATCATACAGGAAGGAATCCAGAACATACAAGTATCCGTTAAAACAATAATCTATTTTAATGGTAATATAACAATGCAATACAATCAACACATTACCATACAAAGCCATATCGTATCATATGCGTAATGTCAGGAGTAGGCCTACTCCTGGCCCTTGTTCACGGGCTGCCACGACCTTCCGGTCTGGGCGGCGCGAGAAGAGAGAGGCAGAACAAAAAGCTGAATAGGCTTTCATACCAACAGAAACAGGAAGGGGTGGAGTTTACTCAGCCTCCACACACACACCCCCCCCCCACATTCCAGAGACCTCAGATGTGTCTTAAAGGATATTTAAGATAACACAAATATTTCATCTCTCATATCTCCAACTTCTGGTTACACAGAATACAAAGTAATTAAACCCACACATATACTATTCAAGATATGTAGACTTCCCTGAAACATGCTAGAGATCTTAAGCAGAATATACTCTTCCCCCACCCAGCACCCTGTCCTGCATGCCTACACCTCCCCCACAGGGCAATAAAACTCAGTTTAATCCAAACAGCCCTTGTTTAGAGCCATTTTAGTCCTCACCTTTCTGAAAGGATAAAACAGAGAAATCAATATAAAACACAAACACAAGTATTGTTTGAACAGTATTCACTTAACTGCTACTATTGATAATTACCAGAGAAACTCAAAGGACCTCTTTTAATATCTGGAAATTGCAACAAGACTTTCTGCCATTTCAAATGTAACACACTTCTTAAATATCAGATGCTGCAATCCCCCTTTTGCACTCTTTTAAAAGAGTGCAACTTACACAAGGCACTTGAAACATATCTACTGTGTCTGTCCCCCAATATCGTATAAATCCATCAGAAACTGAGATCCAAAGTACTTGAAATCGTGAAGGAACAGATCATCACTTCCCATGGCAGTGAAGGAACCATGAGGGGGCAGCTGAGTGCTAAGAAGCAGTCTCCTGGTGGTGAATCATCAGCCCGCCTGCCCGCCCCCCCCCCGAAGGAATACCCCACACGACAGCTGATCGGGAGGGGGAGATGCGGCTTTCCCTTCACGGGTGGAACTGATCAGAGAGAAGTAGACTCCTCTGCTGCCTCGACAAGTCCCCCAGCCCACTGCCAGCCGCTTCCAAGTCGTCTGCTGCATGGATGTCCTCGAGGTCCTTCTCCTCCAGTCCGCTGATGACAGCATCCGTGTCGACCTCCATGACGAGACCCAGATCCGTCCTGATGTCGTCCCCTGGTCCTAGCAGGTGGTTTCCCCGCCGCACACTGGCTCCCGTGGTACGAGCTGTGCCCCTTTCCTCCTATGCGGACGGCCTGAGAGATCCGGTGGGTCACTCGGTCGGGGCCGGAGAGCCTGGGGTTGATCCACTTTGTCCCGATGAGCGTCAGCCTCCTGCGTCTCGGGTCCCCCTTTTGGCGCCAGCAACCTGTGTGGAGAAATCTGATACAAATCCCTCAAGCCTGCGCTCCGGGCTCTGGGGCCCTCGGCTGTTTGACCCCACCACTGCGTGGCCACTTGGAGCCTGTTGGTGGGGTGTCTTAAAACAACAGACGTCTGTGCACAGGTTTTCTAAATTAATTGTGCAGCTTCAGAATCTTAATACTTGGACTGTGCCAACTAAATGAGAACCCCAACATCTTTAGGTAAACTAAATAACATATTTCAATAGCTCTGAATTTCTGACAAGCATCCGTGTTTATCTTTAAATGAAATCCTTGAGATCACATTAAAAATCAAACTAATGTTATGGATTCAAAACCAACCCAAATCACAATACTAACAACGTGAATGGCTTCCTGGTGATACTGCTTCTACCCGTCAGTGCTCAGATATTATCCCGCTGAAAAAATGAATACCGAATTCCAACAAACTGTCATCAAATGTCTTTCTATTATAAATGTAGATGAAATGTATATCCCCATAATGACCTGAACAATAACGTCTGTGGCTCTGACCTCTTAACCAGACTAGTTACACGATGTCTAAATTACATTACTATGTTTTAGCTTAACTGTAAATATGTTCTTCCTACATTTCTTCAGGCTCCCTCTCACCCCCCCTCTCTCTCACGGTGTGTTCAGGCTCCCTCTCACCCCCTCTCTCTCACGGTGTGTTCAGGCTCTCTCTCTCACCCCCTCTCTCTCACGGTGTGTTCAGGCTCCCTCTCACCCCCCCCTCTCTCTCACGGTGTGTTCAGGCTCCCTCTCACCCCCCCCCCTCTCTCTCACGGTGTGTTCAGGCTCCCTCTCACCCCCCCCCCTCTCTCTCACGGTGTGTTCAGGCTCCCTCTCACCCCCCCCCCTCTCTCTCACGGTGTGTTCAGGCTCCCTCTCACCCCCTGTACTTCTCTGTGTTCAGGTGGTGTATCACGAACGTCACATAAAGCGTTTCTGGGAGAAACACCGCTCTCTTTTCCCCGAGGCCCGTCTGATCGGACCGGAGGAGAACCTTCCGGAGAACAAGGCTCGGCACATGGCTGTGTGAGGAGAACCTCTGACTATACAGGAGCTAACGTGCTAACGTGCTAACGGCTGATCTCTAAGTGTGTCTCTGTGTGCAGGGAGGCGTGTAAGAAGGACCTCGGCTGTGATTACTACTTCAGCATCGACTCTGACGTGGCTCTGATCAACGACGACGCCCTGCGGATCCTCATCGAGGAGAACAAGTACGTCTCTATCCCGGGAGGGCGTGTTGTCGTTGACGTGTTGTTGTTGACGTGTGTGTGTCAATAACAAGTATGTTCCATCACGTCTTTGTATTGACGTGTTTTCTGTTGTTGTTGATGTCTCTCTCTCTCAGGTCGGTGATCGCCCCCATGCTCTCTCGCCACGGTAAACTCTGGAGTAACTTCTGGGGCGCTCTGAGTCCGGAGGGCTTCTACTCCAGATCTGAGGACTACATCGAGATCGTGCAGGGCAAGAGGATGTGAGCGTCACTCATCAGGGGTTCGCTAACGAGGGGTTGACTAACGAGGGGTTCACTAACGAGGGGTTGACTAACGAGGGGTTGACTAACGAGGGGTTGACTAACGAGGGGTTCACTAACGAGGGGTTCACAAAATAATCCAGTTTTATCTTCACCTTTTTCTTATATAAATGTTGTGTGTGTGTGTGTGTGTGTGTGTGTGTGTCTGTGTGTCTGTGTGTGTGTGTGTGTCTCAGTGGTGTCTGGAACGTCCCCTACATCACTCAGGCCTACCTGCTCCGAGGCTCCGTGCTGCGCTCCCGTCTCTCTCAGACGAGCCTCTACCTGGACGAGACCATGGACCCAGACATGGTGTTCTGCAGGAGCATCAGAGACCAGGTACACACACACACACACACACACACACACACACACACACACACACACACACACACACACACACACACACACACACACACACACACACACATGGTGTTCTGCAGGAGCATCAGAGACCAGGTACACACACACACACACACGGTATTCTGCAGGAGCATCAGAGACCAGGTACACACACACACACACACACACACACACACCTCCTGAGCTTAACGAGCTTTTTAATCTACGTGTCTTCAGGGCGTCTTCATGTTCGTCTCAAACCGCGATGAGTTCGGGCGACTCACTGCCTCGGCGAACTTCAACACCTCCAAGCTGCACCCCGACATGTGGCAGATCTTCGACAACCCCGTGGTGAGCGAAACAAACGCTCCCTATCATCCTCCTCTTCATCAGTATATCACAGGTCCCTATCATCCTCCTCTTCATCAGTATATCACAGGTCCCTATCATCCTCCTCTTCATCAGTATATCACAGGTCCCTATCATCCTCCTCTTCATCAGTATATCCCAGGTCCCTATCATCCTCCTCTTCATCAGTATATCCCAGGTCCCTATCATCCTCCTCTTCATCAGTATACCCCAGGTCCCTATCATCCTCCTCTTCATCAGTATATCCCAGGTCCCTATCATCCTCCTCTTCATCAGTATATCCCAGGTCCCTATCATCCTCCTCTTCATCAGTATATCCCAGGTCCCTATCATCCTCCTCTTCATCAGTATATCCCAGGTCCCTATCATCCTCCTCTTCATCAATATATCCCAGGTCCCTATCATCCTCCTCTTCATCAGTATATCCCAGGCCCCCTATCATCCTCCTCTTCATCAATATATCCCAGGTCCCCTATCATCCTCCTCTTCATCAATATATCCCAGGCCCCCTATCATCCTCCTCTTCATCAATATATCCCAGGTCCCCTATCATCCTCCTCTTCATCAATATATCCCAGGTCCCCTATCATCCTCCTCTTCATCAATATATCCCAGGTCCCCTATCATCCTCCTCTTCATCACTATATCCCAGGTCCCTATCATCCTCCTCTTCATCAATATCCCAGGTCCCTATCATCCTCCTCTTCATCACTATATCCCAGGTCCCTATCATCCTCCTCTTCATCACTATATCCCAGGTCCCCTATCATCCTCCTCTTCATCACTATATCCCAGGTCCCTATCATCCTCCTCTTCATCACTATATCCCAGGTCCCCTATCATCCTCCTCTTCATCACTATATCCCAGGTCCCTATCATCCTCCTCTTCATCACTATATCCCAGGTCCCCTATCATCCTCCTCTTCATCACTATATCCCAGGTCCCTATCATCCTCCTCTTCATCACTATATCCCAGGTCCCCTATCATCCTCCTCTTCATCACTATATCCCAGGTCCCTATCATCCTCCTCTTCATCACTATATCCCAGGTCCCCTATCATCCTCCTCTTCATCACTATATCCCAGGTCCCTATCATCCTCCTCTTCATCAGTATATCCCAGGTCCCCTATCATCCTCCTCTTCATCAGTATATCCCAGGTCCCCTATCATCCTCCTCTTCATCAGTATATCCCAGGTCCCTATCATCCTCCTCTTCATCAATATATCCCAGGTCCCCTATCATCCTCCTCTTCATCAGTATATCCCAGGTCCCTATCCTCCTCCTCTTCATCATATATCCCAGGTCCCCTATCATCCTCCTCTTCATCAGTATATCCCAGGTCCCTATCATCCTCCTCTTCATCAATATATCCCAGGTCCCTATCATCCTCCTCTTCATCAGTATATCCCAGGTCCCCTATCACCCTCCTCTTCATCAATATATCCCAGGTCCCCTATCATCCTCCTCTTCATCAGTATATCCCAGGTCCCCTATCATCCTCCTCTTCATCAATATATCCCAGGTCCCTATCATCCTCCTCTTCATCACTATATCCCAGGTCCCTATCATCCTCCTCTTCATCAATATATCCCAGGTCCCTATCATCCTCCTCTTCATCAGTATATCCCAGGTCCCTATCATCCTCCTCTTCATCAGTATATCCCAGGTCCCCTATCATCCTCCTCTTCATCAGTATATCCCCAGGTCCCCTATCATCCTCCTCTTCATCAGTATATCCCAGGTCCCCTATCATCCTCCTCTTCATCAGTATATCCCAGGTCCCCTATCATCCTCCTCTTCATCAATATATCCCAGGTCCCCTATCATCCTCCTCTTCATCACTATATCCCAGGTCCCCTATCATCCTCCTCTTCATCAATATATCCCAGGTCCCCTATCATCCTCCTCTTCATCACTATATCCCAGGTCCCTATCATCCTCCTCTTCATCAATATCCCAGGTCCCTATCATCCTCCTCTTCATCAGTATATCCCAGGTCCCTATCATCCTCCTCTTCATCACTATATCCCAGGTCCCTATCATCCTCCTCTTCATCACTATATCCCAGGTCCCCTATCATCCTCCTCTTCATCACTATATCCCAGGTCCCTATCATCCTCCTCTTCATCACTATATCCCAGGTCCCCTATCATCCTCCTCTTCATCACTATATCCCAGGTCCCCTATCATCCTCCTCTTCATCACTATATCCCAGGTCCCTATCATCCTCCTCTTCATCACTATATCTCAGGTCCCTATCATCCTCCTCTTCATCACTATATCCCAGGTCCCTATCATCCTCCTCTTCATCACTATATCCCAGGTCCCTATCATCCTCCTCTTCATCAATATATCCCAGGTCCCCATCATCCTCCTCTTCATCAGTATATCCCAGGTCCCTATCATCCTCCTCTTCATCAATATATCCCAGGTCCCCTATCATCCTCCTCTTCATCAGTATATCCCAGGTCCCCTATCACCCTCCTCTTCATCAGTATATCCCAGGTCCCTATCATCCTCCTCTTCATCAATATATCCCAGGTCCCTATCATCCTCCTCTTCATCAGTATATCCCAGGTCCCCTATCATCCTCCTCTTCATCAATATATCCCAGGTCCCTATCATCCTCCTCTTCATCACTATATCCCAGGTCCCTATCATCCTCCTCTTCATCAGTATATCCCAGGTCCCCATCATCCTCCTCTTCATCAATATATCCCAGGTCCCCTATCATCCTCCTCTTCATCAGTATATCCCAGGTCCCTATCATCCTCCTCTTCATCAGTATATCCCAGGTCCCCTATCATCCTCCTCTTCATCAATATATCCCAGGTCTCTGATTGGCTGAACCACCAAACAGATCATTGCAGCATTACCCATAATCCCCTCTGTTTCCAAAGTGCTGATTCTCTGTTGCTTCAGATGAAAGCAAGCAGCCCCTCCCCACGCCCCTCTGAGAGACTCTCTAGAGGAGATCCAGGTGATAAGGTTACCTTGTTGCTGATTGGCTAATGGTTACACAGACAACACATGGTGATGACATCATCAAGTGGCCAGAATCTGATGGTTGTCAGACCGGTTCTGATAGACACGGATCAGGACATGGCGGTGCGTTCAGGCTCCGTTCGGGTCAGACCCTGCGCCGTTACCATGACACCGTAGTTAAACAGGAAGTGTGTGTTTCCGCAGGACTGGAAGGAGAAGTACATCAGTGAGGACTACCCCAAGATCTTTGAGAACAACTCCATCGTGACGCAGGTAAACACAAAGCCCCTCGTTCCTTATCTTTAGTTTCTCCTGGTCCAACATATGGTTCAAGGTCCCGTGTCCGTTTCCCCTGATCACAGCTCCCTGTGAGCCCACTGTGCTCTGATTGGTCAGCTCGCACACCGTGTTCTGATTGGTCAGCTCGCCCACTGTGCTCTGATTGGTCAGCTCGCCCACCGTGCTCTGATTGGTCAGCTCGCCCACCGTGCTCTGATTGGTCAGCTCGCACACTGTGCTCTGATTGGTCAGCTCGCACACTGTGCTCTGATTGGTCAGCTCGCACACTGTGCTCTGATTGGTCAGCTCGCACACTGTGCTCTGATTGGTCAACCACCAGAGAGGCTCCGCCCATGTCTAACAGTGCTGTTCCCGGCTCCGAGCGGAACATCAGTCTTAAGATGGCGTCGGTGCAGCCGTACGCTAACTAACCCACCTGCACCTACAGCCGTTGTTCTTTGTGGAACCGCGCCGTGATGCTACCGAAGAGGAACACGTCTGTGGCAAAGAAATGAGAGGCAGCCCGGCTGACGGTTACACCATGATGCAGCCAGATCGCTGACAACACCGGCAGCAGCACACGACATCATGTGCAAGATACAGCCCACACAGCCCACACCCAGAGAGCCTCCATGTGCAGACCCGATCGTGGACCTCTGCCATCTGAGGTTCCCCTCACAAGACACAGACCCTCGTTGGCATGACTGCATACAGTTTTGAACTGAACCTGAGCGTCCAACAGGATGTTCGGCTGGCAGAGGGTGCCGCCATAGCTCTGGGCGTGGCTACTGGGTACCCCTACGTAGCTACTGGGTATCCCTACGTAGATACTGGGTATCCCTACGTAGCTACTGGGTATCCCTACGTAGCTACTGGGTATCCCTACGTAGATACTGGGTATCCCTACGTAGCTACTGGGTATCCCTACGTAGATACTGGGTATCCCTATAGCTACTGGGTATCCCTAGGTAGCTACTGGGTATCCCTAGGTAGCTACTGGGTATCCCTAGGTAGCTACTGGGTATCCCTACGTAGCTACTGGGTATCCCTACGTAGATACTGGGTATCCCTACGTAGCTACTGGGTATCCCTACGTAGATACTGGGTATCCCTACGTAGCTACTGGGTATCCCTACGTAGATACTGGGTATCCCTACGTAGCTACTGGGTATCCCTACGTAGCTACTGGGTATCCCTACGTAGATACTGGGTATCCCTATAGCTACTGGGTATCCCTACGTAGCTACTGGGTATCCCTACGTAGATACTGGGTATCCCTACGTAGATACTGGGTATCCCTACGTAGCTACTGGGTATCCCTACGTAGCTACTGGGTATCCCTACGTGGCTACTGGGTATCCCTACGTAGCTACTGGGTATCCCTATAGCTACTGGGTATCCCTACGTAGATACTGGGTATCCCTATAGCTACTGGGTATCCCTACGTAGCTACTGGGTATCCCTATAGCTACTGGGTATCCATACGTAGCTACTGGGTATCCCTACGTAGATACTGGGTATCCCTATAGCTACTGGGTATCCCTATGTAGCTACTGGGTATCCCTATAGCTACTGGGTATCCATACGTAGCTACTGGGTATCCCTACGTAGCTACTGGGTATCCCTATAGCTACTGGGTATCCATACGTAGCTACTGGGTATCCCTACGTAGATACTGGGTATCCCTATAGCTACTGGGTATCCCTACGTAGCTACTGGGTATCCCTACGTAGATACTGGGTATCCCTACGTAGCTACTGGGTATCCCTACGTAGCTACTGGGTATCCCTACGTAGCTACTGGGTATCCCTACGTAGATACTGGGTATCCCTATAGCTACTGGGTATCCCTACGTAGATACTGGGTATCCCTACGTAGCTACTGGGTATCCCTACGTAGCTACTGGGTATCCCTACGTAGATACTGGGTATCCCTACGTAGATACTGGGTATCCCTACGTAGATACTGGGTATCCCTACGTAGATACTGGTATCCCTACGTAGATACTGGGTATCCCTACGTAGATACTGGGTATCCCTACGTAGCTACTGGGTATCCCTACGTAGCTACTGGGTATCCCTACGTAGATACTGGGTATCCCTACGTAGATACTGGGTATCCCTACGTAGCTACTAGGTATCCCTACGTAGATACTGGGTTACCCTACGTAGATACTGGGTATCCCTACGTAGCTACTGGGTATCCCTACGTAGATACTGGGTATCCCTACGTAGCCACTGGGTATCCCTATAGCTACTGGGTATCCCTACGTAGCTACTGGGTATCCCTACGTAGATACTGGGTATCCCTACGTAGATACTGGGTATCCCTATAGCTACTGGGTATCCCTACGTAGCTACTGGGTATCCCTACGTAGATACTGGGTATCCCTATAGCTACTGGGTATCCCTACGTAGCTACTGGGTATCCCTACGTAGCTACTGGGTATCCCTACGTAGCTACTGGGTATCCCTACGTAGCTACTGGGTATCCCTACGTAGCTACTGGGTATCCCTACGTAGATACTGGGTATCCCTACGTAGATACTGGGTATCCCTATAGCTACTGGGTATCCCTACGTAGCTACTGGGTATCCCTACGTAGCTACTGGGTATCCCTACGTAGATACTGGGTATCCCTACGTAGCTACTGGGTATCCCCACGTAGATACTGGGTAACCCCACGTAGCTACTGGGTAACCCCACGTAGCTACTGGGTATCCCCACGTAGATACTGGGTATCCCCACGTAGATACTGGGTATCCCTACGTAGCTACTGGGTAACCCTACGTAGCTACTGGGTATCCCCACGTAGATACTGGGTATCCCCACGTAGATACTGGGTATCCCTACGTAGCTACTGGGTATCCCCACGTAGCTACTGGGTAACCCTACGTAGATACTGGGTATCCCCACGTAGATACTGGGTATCCCCACGTAGCTACTGGGTATCCCCACGTAGATACTGGGTATCCCCACGTAGATACTGGGTATCCCCACGTAGATACTGGGTATCCCCACGTAGATACTGGGTATCCCTACGTAGCTACTGGGTATCCCCACGTAGCTACTGGGTAACCCTACGTAGATACTGGGTATCCCCACGTAGCTACTGGGTATCCCCACGTAGATACTGGGTATCCCCACGTAGATACTGGGTATCCCCACGTAGATACTGGGTATCCCCACGTAGATACTGGGTATCCCTACGTAGATACTGGGTAACCCTACGTAGCTACTGGGTAACCCTACGTAGACACCCAGGAAGAAAGCATTGGAAAATGAGAAATGTCCAACGAGGCGTTTTGGGGAGGTCTTCTCTGTGTTAGTTGTACTCGCTACAGGGTGCACGTTGAGGGTTAGTGACTCAGAACACAAGGGGACGGGTCAGAACCAGAACAGCATCACACGGGACCTTTAATGTTGAAGTAAATCCACGGATAGAAAGACTCCGTGTTCAATGTCCACGAATAACTGTCCTCCCAGTGTTTAACATCAGACAATATTGTGTGTGTGTGCGTGTGCGTGTGTGTGTGTGTGTGTGTGCGTGTGTGTGCGTGCGCGTGTGCGTGCGTCTGCGCGTGCGTGTGAGTGTGTGTGTGTGTGTGTGTGCAGCCCTGTCCAGATGTGTACTGGTTCCCAGCGTTCTCAGAGAAGATGTGCGACCACCTGGTGGAGACCATGGAGGCCCTGGACGACTGGTCGGGGGGGAAACACAAGGTGAGGCTTCTCCTGCTGAGCTGCTTCTTAAGATACAGCTTTTATTCTGAAAATCAAACCTCTTCCTGAGCTTCCTGTTAGGATCGAGCTAATCGACGGGGCTTTTATTTTGAAACGTCCCGTGTGCAGGACGAGCGTCTGGCGGGAGGGTACGAGAACGTCCCCACGGTGGACACGCACATGACTCAGATCGGCTTCGAGAAGGAGTGGCTCAAATTCCTGAAGGAGTACATCAGCCCCATCACGGAGAAGCTGTACCCCGGGTACTACCCCAAGGTACTAATATATATATATATATACACTACATCAGCCCCATCACGGAGAAGCTGTACCCCGGGTACTACCCCAAGGTACTAATATATATATATATATACACTACATCAGCCCCATCACGGAGAAGCTGTACCCCGGGTACTACCCCAAGGTACTAATATATATATATATACACTACATCAGCCCCATCACGGAGAAGCTGTACCCCGGGTACTACCCCAAGGTACTAATATATATATATATATACACTACATCAGCCCCATCACGGAGAAGCTGTACCCCGGGTACTACCCCAAGGTACTAATATATATATATATATACACTACATCAGCCCCATCACGGAGAAGCTGTACCCCGGGTACTACCCCAAGGTACTAATATATATATATATACACTACATCAGCCCCATCACGGAGAAGCTGTACCCCGGGTACTACCCCAAGGTACTAATATATATATATACACACTACATCAGCCCCATCACGGAGAAGCTGTACCCCGGGTACTACCCCAAGGTACTAATATATATATATACACACTACATCAGCCCCATCACTGAGAAGCTGTACCCCGGGTACTACCCCAAGGTACTAATACATATATATACACTAAGCTGTACCCCGGGTACTACCCCAAGGTACTGATATATATATATATACACACTACATCAGCCCCATCACTGAGAAGCTGTACCCCGGGTACTACCCCAAGGTACTAATACATATATATACACTAAGCTGTACCCCGGGTACTACCCCAAGGTACTGATATATATATATACACACTACATCAGCCCCATCACGGAGAAGCTGTACCCCGGGTACTACCCCAAGGTACTGATATATATATATACACACACTACATCAGCCCCATCACGGAGAAGCTGTACCCCGGGTACTACCCCAAGGTACTAATATATATATATACACACTACATCAGCCCCATCACTGAGAAGCTGTACCCCGGGTACTACCCCAAGGTACTAATATATATATACACACTACATCAGCCCCATCACGGAGAAGCTGTACCCCAAGGTACTAATACATATATATACACTAAGCTGTACCCCGGGTACTACCCCAAGGTACTGATACATATATATACACTAAGCTGTACCCCGGGTACTACCCCAAGGTACTGATACATATATATACACTAAGCTGTACCCCGGGTACTACCCCAAGGTACTAATACATATATATACACACTACATCAGCCCCATCACTGAGAAGCAGTACCCCCGGGTACTGATATATATATATATATTATAAAAGAATGTATGTTGTAATGAAATGTATTTCAGTCTCAGGCCATCATGAACTTCGTGGTGCGTTACCGTCCGGACGAACAGCCGTCTCTGCGACCGCATCACGACTCCTCAACGTTCACCATCAACATCGCTCTGAACAGCAAGGGGGAGGACTACGAGGTACACACACACACACACACACACACACACACACACACACACACACACACACACACACACACACACACACACACACACACACACACACACACACACACACACACACACACACACACACACACACACACACACACACACACACACACACACACACACACACACACACACACACACACACCTTCATTGATATAGCACACTTTAAAAACAACGTCACACGTCTGTGTTTCAGGGCGGCGGCTGCAGGTTCCTGCGCTACGACTGCAAAGTGGAGTCTCCTCGTAAAGGCTGGTCCTTCATGCACCCCGGACGCCTCACACACTACCACGAGGGCCTGCCCACCACCAAGGGGACGCGCTACATCATGGTGTCCTTTGTGGACCCCTGAGAGAGAGAGAGAGAGAGAGAGAGAGAGAGAGAGAGAGAGAGAGAGAGAGAGAGAGAGAGAGAGAGAGAGAGAGAGAGAGAGAGAGAGAGGAGAGAGAGAGAGAGAGAGAGAGAGAGAGAGAGAGAGAGAGAGAGAGAGAGAGAGAGAGAGAGAGAGTTTGTGTGTGTGTGTGTGTGTGTGTGTGTGTGTGTGTGTGTGTGTGTGTGTGTGTGTGTGTGTGTGTGTGTGTGAACCTAAGTCAACCTCATCATCACTGATAGAGCCAGACAGGGTGGAGGAGCAGACCTTGAACGCATCGTTTTCTTTTGTTTTCAATCACATATCATTTCAATGCAGGAGTTCCTACAGGACCCTGAACGCATCGCTTGACGTACATTTCAGAATAAGAGTCCATTTATTCTGCGGTTTGCTTCATTGACTTACTTTTTTTTTATTTTATCAATCTTGTAATTTCAAAATAAGAGCCTTCAGTGGCTTCAGAAAAGCAAATGTTACATTTCAAAGTAAGAGTCTTTATTATTATTTTTTAAATGTAATAACTTTATACATACATATGTGGCCTTTCAAAATAAGAGTGTTTAATTCCTTCACAAAAGCTAATGTCGCATTTCAAAATAAGAGTCTTTCATTTCTAAAGATAATAACATTAAACGACAACATTTGGAATTTCAAAATAAAAGTATTTGATGAGATTTTATCTTCATTTAGTGACTTTCACTCAAGCAGTTGTAGCATTTCAAAATAAGAGTTAGTGTTTAGCAACTCTGGAGTTTCAAAATAAGAGTCTCTCGTTGAGGTTTAACAGATTGTCACCACGCTGCCTTCTTATCAAACTACCTGAACCTATGCAAGCAGACCTATCACACTCCGCCTTTATGTGTGTGTGTGTGTGTGTGTGTGTGTGTGTGTGTGTGTGTGTGTGTGTGTGTGTGTGTGTGTGTGTGTGTGTGTGTGTGTGTGTGTGTGTGTGTGTGTCCTCTCTGCTGTCACACTCCTGAATGTTCCTCAGCACTGATCCTGAAGGAAAATAAAACGTAATTCTTGCTCGAGTTTAAAATAAATGAAAATGGCCGTGGAGCAATGCATGATGGGAGCTCAGACGGCTGTTTTTCGGCCAATCAGATCACTGGGATTGAGCCAAAAAGCAGGAAAATAGAAATATATTTTTATGTTTAGTGTAAATGTAGTTTTTGAGAAACACTAAAGGCCTTTTTTCTACTTCCTGTTTGTTTTAAAGTCGTTGTGTTTCATCATTCTGTTTGTTTTATTATTTCCGTGCCTGTCTCTGGCTTTGTAAAAACTGCGTTAAATTATTTGACTGAGCGAATAAAGTTTTGAGATTTGAATAAATAATGTTCCTGTCACAGCGGGGTGCGTCTGTCTGTCGGGGAGTGGAGGCTTCATGGTGTTTTTATGAACTGATGGAATAATAATAACATATGACTGCGGCTGCGAGGGCGTGCGGTCGTCTTTCAGCCAGAAGGTTGTGGTTCGATGCCAGCCCGTGCAGCCTACATGTCGATGTATCCTTGGGCGAGACACTTGACCCTGAGATGCTCCCGATGGCCAACGCTGTGTGTGTGTGTGTGTGTGTGTGTGTGTGTGTGTGTGTGTGTGTGTGTGTGTGTGTGTGTGTGTGTGTGTGTGTGTGTGTGTGTGTGTGTGTGTGTGTGTGGTGTGTGTGTGTGTGTGTGTGTGTGTGTGTGTGTGTGTGTGTCAGGTCCTCAGGAACACTGCTCTGAGTGAGCGGGTGAAGGACATGTAGCGCGTTGAGGGGTCGTAAAGACGGGATGAAGCGCTATCTGAGTACAGTGCATTTAGCCGTAATGTCGATGTGCAAAGTCCTTAAACACAGGTACATATAAATCATGCATTTAGAGCAGGACATCCTGGAAGTCTTTAAAAGCTTCAGGTTTTTTACAATATGTATTCTCTGAAGAACCAGCACCGCACCGAGGTGGAGCGGTCTGTGTGCCCTGATGAACCTGGGGGCTGTGCTGTCTGGACCTGGTGTTCCAGGGTCTCCCATGGCAGACTGGTCTCAGGCAAGGGGCCGGACTGAGGTTGGAGACCTCATGAAAGACGGCACAGGAAGTGAGGACACCCGGCCCGGAGGAAGCCCGGTGTCCCCCTTCTGGAGCCAGGCCCAGAAGGAGGACTCGTCGGAGAGCGTCTGGTGGCCGGGCTTGCCACGGAGCCCGGCCGGGCCCAGCCCGAAGAGGCAACGTGGGCAACACCTCCGCTTCTCCGTCCCGCGGGCCCACCACCTACGGGAAACAGCGATGGGGTCGGGGGCGCTGCCAGAAGGGAGTTTACCCCAGTGGACGAGAGGGTCGCCTCCCTACGCCTGCGGGTTATGGGGGGACACTCTGACTGTGTGTGCTTATGCACCCAACAGCAGTTCAGAGTATACGGCCTTCTTGGAGACCCTGGAGAGAGTCCTGCATGGGGCTCCTGAAGGGGACTCTTTAGTCCTGCTGGGAGACCCTGGACAGAGTCCTGTATGGGGCTCCTGAAGGGGACTCCTTAGTCCTGCTGGGAGACCCTGGAGAGAGTCCTGTATGGGGCTCCTGAAGGGGACTCTTTAGTCCTGCTGGGAGACCCTGGACAGAGTCCTGTATGGGGCTCCTGAAGGGGACTCCTTAGTCCTGCTGGGAGACCCTGGAGAGAGTCCTGTATGGGGCTCCTGAAGGGGACTCTTTAGTCCTGCTGGGAGACCCTGGAGAGAGTCCTGTATGGGGCTCCTGAAGGGGACTCTTTAGTCCTGCTGGGAGACCCTGGAGAGAGTCCTGCATGGGGCTCCTGAAGGGGACTCCTTAGTCCTGCTGGGAGACCCTGGAGAGAGTCCTGTATGGGGCTCCTGAAGGGGACTCTTTAGTCCTGCTGGGAGACCCTGGAGAGAGTCCTGTATGGGGCTCCTGAAGGGGACTCTTTAGTCCTGCTGGGAGACCCTGGAGAGAGTCCTGTATGGGGCTCCTGAAGGGGACTCCTTAGTCCTGCTGGGAGACCCTGGAGAGAGTCCTGTATGGGGCTCCTGAAGGGGACTCCTTGGTCCTGCTGGGAGACCCTGGAGAGAGTCCTGTATGGGGCTCCTGAAGGGGACTCTTTAGTCTTGCTGGGAGACTTCAACGCACATGTGGGCGATGATGGAGACACGTGGAGGGGCGTGATTGGGAGGACCGGCCCCCCTGATCTGAACCGGAGTGGTGGTTTGTTACTGGACTTCTGTGCTAGTCATGGATTGGCCATAACAAACACCATGTTCGAGCATAAGGATGCTCATAAGTGTACGTGGTACCAGAGCACCCTAGGCAGAAGGTCCATGATCGATTTCGTTATCGTATCATCGGACCTGAGGCCGTATGTTTTGGATACTCGGGTAAAGAGAGGGGCGGAGAACTGATCGCCCTCTGGTGGTGAGTTGGGTCGAGTGGCGGGGGAAGCCTCTGGATAGACCTGGTGAGCCCAAACGTGTAGTTCGGGTGAACTGGGAACGTCTGGAGGAGGCCCAAGTTCAGGAGGCCTTCAGCTCACACCTCCGGCGGAGCTGGTTGAGGGGAGAGGAACG
>CM070441.1:794787-817287 GCA_036324595.1 Champsocephalus gunnari
TCCTCTCTGCCCCCCCGACTCTTCTGCTGTGTGTGTGGCTTCCCGTCGCACTACACCTGCACGACCTGCGGGGGGCGCTACTGCAGCAGCAAGTGTTTACTCACACACAGAGAGACCAGGTACACACACACACACACACAGACACACACACACTACACTTGTTTTATTGTCTTGTTGTCCTTATGTGTGTTGTATGTCACCTGTTCAGGTGCTGCATGTGATTCTAAAACCTTTAACCCTTTGAGTCACTAAAGTCTCTACACACACACACACACACACACACACACACACAGAACATCTGAAGCTAATAATTAAAAGGTCTTTAATGTGTCGTCCTGTGTTTCTGCAGGTGTTTGAAATGGACGCTCTGATTGGACGCTCTGAATGGATGC
This sequence comes from Champsocephalus gunnari, assembly GCA_036324595.1. NCBI lineage: Eukaryota > Metazoa > Chordata > Actinopteri > Perciformes > Channichthyidae > Champsocephalus > Champsocephalus gunnari. The sequence continues at coordinate 795,180 of CM070441.1, forward strand.
TCTGATTGGACGATGCTCCTGTTTTCATCATCGCAGCCATTTAAATATTAATTTCTTCTCATATTCTCACTTTAATGACAAACTGTTTAGTATGAATCTACAGCCTGTTAGCTTAGCATAAAGCCTGTTAGCTTAGCATAAAGCCTGTTAGCTTAGCATAAAGCCTGTTAGCTTAGCATACAGACTGTTAGCTTAGCATAAAGTGTGTTAGCTTAGCATACAGACTGTTAGCTTAGCATAAAGCCTGTTAGCTTAGCATAAAGCCTGTTAGCTTAGCATACAGACTGTTAGCTTAGCATAAAGTGTGTTAGCTTAGCATACAGACTGTTAGCTTAGCATAACGCCTGTTAGCTTAGCATAACGCCTGTTAGCTTAGCATAACGCCTGCTAGCTTAGCATGGAGACTGTTAGCTTAGCATAAAGCCTGTTAGCTTAGCATAAACGCCTGGATAGCCTTGGGAACAGTTAGCTTTGCTAAAGGGAAGCATCACACCTGTTGTTGTAATAAATGAAGGCAACGAGAAGCTAACAGTGTGCTTGGAAGTGTGTTCTCTTCATGGCCTCCTCCACAGTTTGTACAGTTTGATAAAAAACCAGGAAAAGATTTGAGACTTGCTGTCGTCATTTAAATGATTCTAAATGATTGTTATGATAAATGTTATTGTTCATGATGATGAATACGAACATGTGAGAAACCAAAAGCTGCACGTCTTTCCGTATGAATGCAGCTTCATGAGACGAGTGGGCGTTGGAGGTAAAAGTCCAGCTGACTTTTATTTTGAACTTCCTGGTTTCCTTGGCGACATCGACATTAAAAACAAAATCAATAATTAATATGGACTTTTGAGTCATGTGTGTCCTCTGCAGTGTGTGTGTGTGTGTGTGTGCCCCTGCATGTTGTGTGTGTGCCCTCTGCAGTGTGTGTGTGTGTGTGTGTGTGTGCCCTCTGCAGTGTGGTGTGTGCCCCTGCAGTGGCGTGTGTACTTTGTCCCGGCAGCAGGAGGTGGCGGCGAGGAGCCTCGTCTTCAGTCTGAGTAAAGTCTAAATGAGCTGAGAGGGTCCTGAAGGATTGAAACAGCTGGAAGTCCTGAGTGTCGAAGCCGCGCTGACGCCTCGTTGGAGCGAGTCCTCGTGACGGAGAGCAGGTGATGACCACTTTGGAACATGTCTTAAAAATGTACTGATTCAAACTTGTATTTTTTTTTGATTCAATAAAAAGATCTAATTGATGAAAAATCAAATGTTTATTTCTGTTAGCTTAGCATAAAGAGTGGAAAGTGTTAGCTTAGCATAAAGAGTGGAAAGTGTTAGCTTAGCAGAAAGAGTGGAAAGTGTTAGCTTAGCATAAAGAGTGGAAAGTGTTAGCTTAGCATAAAGAGTGGAAAGTGTTAGCTTAGCATAAAGAGTGGAAAGTGTTAGCTTAGCAGAAAGAGTGGGAAGTGTTAGCTTAGCATAAAGAGTGGAAAGTGTTAGCTTAGCATAAAGAGTGGAAAGTGTTAGCTTAGCATAAAGAGTGGAAAGTGTTAGCTTAGCATAAAGAGTGGAAGTGTTAGCTTAGCATAAAGAGTGGGAAGTGTTAGCTTAGCATAAAGAGTGGAAAGTGTTAGCTTAGCAGAAAGAGTGGAAAGTGTTAGCTTAGCATAAAGAGTGGAAAGTGTTAGCTTAGCATAAAGAGTGGAAAGTGTTAGCTTAGCATAAAGAGTGGGAAGTGTTAGCTTAGCATAAAGAGTGGAAAGTGTTAGCTTAGCATAAAGAGTGGAAAGTGTTAGCTTAGCAGAAAGAGTGGAAAGTGTTAGCTTAGCATAAAGAGTGGAAAGTGTTAGCTTAGCATAAAGAGTGGAAAGTGTTAGCTTAGCATAAAGAGTGGGAAAGTGTTAGCTTAGCATAAAGAGTGGAAAGTGTTAGCTTAGCAGAAAGAGTGGAAAGTGTTAGCTTAGCATAAAGAGTGGAAAGTGTTAGCTTAGCATAAAGAGTGGAAAGTGTTAGCTTAGCAGAAAGAGTGGAAAGTGTTAGCTTAGCAGAAAGAGTGGAAAGTGTTAGCTTAGCAGAAAGAGTGGAAAGTGTTAGCTTAGCATAAAGAGTGGAAAGTGTTAGCTTAGCATAAAGAGTGGAAAGTGTTAGCTTAGCAGAAAGAGTGGAAAGTGTTAGCTTAGCATAAAGAGTGGAAAGTGTTAGCTTAGCAGAAAGAGTGGAAAGTGTTAGCTTAGCAGAAAGAGTGGAAAGTGTTAGCTTAGCAGAAAGAGTGGAAAGTGTTAGCTTAGCATAAAGAGTGGAAAGTGTTAGCTTAGCATAAAGAGTGGAAAGTGTTAGCTTAGCATAAAGAGTGGAAAGTGTTAGCTTAGCATAAAGAGTGGAAAGTGTTAGCTTAGCATAAAGAGTGGAAAGTGTTAGCTTAGCATAAAGAGTGGAAAGTGTTAGCTTAGCATAAAGAGTGGAAAGTGTTAGCTTAGCATAAAGAGTGGAAAGTGTTAGCTTAGCAGAAAGAGTGGGAAGTGTTAGCTTAGCAGAAAGAGTGGAAAGTGTTAGCTTAGCAGAAAGAGTGGAAAGTGTTAGCTTAGCATAAAGAGTGGAAAGTGTTAGCTTAGCATAAAGAGTGGAAAGTGTTAGCTTAGCATAAAGAGTGGAAAGTGTTAGCTTAGCATAAAGAGTGGAAAGTGTTAGCTTAGCATAAAGAGTGGAAAGTGTTAGCTTAGCATAAAGAGTGGAAAGTGTTAGCTTAGCATAAAGAGTGGAAAGTGTTAGCTTAGCATAAAGAGTGGAAAGTGTTAGCTTAGCATAAAGAGTGGAAAGTGTTAGCTTAGCAGAAAGAGTGGGAAGTGTTAGCTTAGCATAAAGAGTGGAAAGTGTTAGCTTAGCATAAAGAGTGGAAAGTGTTAGCTTAGCATAAAGAGTGGAAAGTGTTAGCTTAGCATAAAGAGTGGAAAGTGTTAGCTTAGCAGAAAGAGTGGAAAGTGTTAGCTTAGCATAAAGAGTGGAAAGTGTTAGCTTAGCAGAAAGAGTGGAAAGTGTTAGCTTAGCATAAAGAGTGGAAAGTGTTAGCTTAGCAGAAAGAGTGGAAAGTGTTAGCTTAGCAGAAAGAGTGGAAAGTGTTAGCTTAGCAGAAAGAGTGGAAAGTGTTAGCTTAGCAGAAAGAGTGGAAAGTGTTAGCTTAGCATAAAGAGTGGAAAGTGTTAGCTTAGCATAAAGAGTGGAAAGTGTTAGCTTAGCAGAAAGAGTGGAAAGTGTTAGCTTAGCATAAAGAGTGGAAAGTGTTAGCTTAGCATAAAGAGTGGAAAGTGTTAGCTTAGCATAAAGAGTGGAAAGTGTTAGCTTAGCATAAAGAGTGGAAAGTGTTAGCTTAGCATAAAGAGTGGAAAGTGTTAGCTTAGCATAAAGAGTGGAAAGTGTTAGCTTAGCAGAAAGAGTGGGAAAGTGTTAGCTTAGCATAAAGAGTGGAAAGTGTTAGCTTAGCATAAAGAGTGGAAAGTGTTAGCTTAGCAGAAAGAGTGGAAAGTGTTAGCTTAGCATAAAGAGTGGAAAGTGTTAGCTTAGCATAAAGAGTGGAAAGTGTTAGCTTAGCAGAAAGAGTGGAAAGTGTTAGCTTAGCATAAAGAGTGGAAAGTGTTAGCTTAGCATAAAGAGTGGAAAGTGTTAGCTTAGCATAAAGAGTGGAAAGTGTTAGCTTAGCATAAAGAGTGGAAAGTGTTAGCTTAGCATAAAGAGTGGAAAGTGTTAGCTTAGCATAAAGAGTGGAAAGTGTTAGCTTAGCAGAAAGAGTGGGAAGTGTTAGCTTAGCATAAAGCTTCAGAGAAATGGAAGATAAATCAAAGATCATTAGAAAGTGACGGTTTGAAGGACACGCTGAGAGTGATCGGTGATGTGTTCCTGCAGACATCATGGAGCCTTCATCAGAAACCGCCTCCTCTTCATCGCCTGCTCCTCCTCCTCGTCTGTCTCTCAGGAGTCCCGCGCTGCAGGCTGAGTTTCTACAAAGTGAAATAACTTTATTTTTAATATAAATGTGTGGACTCCGTCACAGAGAGACGATAGTGTTGGCTTTGTTCTGTTTCAGAGCGTCAGAACAAAGCCCGACGTGACCTCGCTGGATCCAGCGCCGTCTCCTCCTCTTCCTCACCCTCCCTCCTCCTCTTCCTCACCCCAGCCCTCACCCTCCTCCTCTTCCTCACCCCAGCCCTCACCCTCCTCCTCTTCCTCACCCCAGCCCTCCTCCTCTTCCTCACCCCAGCCCTCCTCCTCTTCCTCACCCCAGCCCTCCTCCTCTTCCTCACCCCAGCCCTCACCCTCCTCCTCTTCCTCACCGAGCCACGACAAAAGACAAGGTGAGCGGATGAGACTTTATACACTAATTATAAATTATACAGGTTTAAAAAAAGTATTTGTTTTTTAAATAAATGGAAAATGTCCCAAAAAATTTCCGTACCCTGTGATTTATTTAATTTTTGTTTTTTTTCTGTGCAGCCTGGTTTGAAGGTTTTATTCATTTGTGTGTGTGTGTGTGTGTGTGTGTGTGTGTGTGTGTGTGTGTGTGTGTGGTGTGTGTGTGTGTGGTGTGTGTGTGTGTGTGTGTGTGTGTGTGTGTGATGTGTGTGTGTGTGTGTGTGTGGTGTGTGTGGTGTGTGTGTGTGTGTGTGTGTGTGTGTGTGTGTGCAGCTCGTGTCTCCCTCTCCAGCCCCGAGCTCCTCTCTGAGCTCAGAGAGTCTCGCAGTCTGAGGCGAGTCGGGCATCGAACCGGCCTGACGACCGTGTTCTGTGGCCGGGGGTCTCAGGTGAACATATATAATTAAACATACATTCATCCTCATATTCCTCTCTCTCCAACCCGCCATTTATTATTAAGCTTTTTTTTCAGCGTGACGACTTTTACCTTTTAATTTAATAAATGTTTTCTTGAAATATAAAAACCTTTTTTTTAACTTTCTCACAAAAAGGCTTCACTTCGTCATCACGGCATCACGGCATCATCACGGCATCACGTTTATTCTCATAATGATAGTTGTTGATTTATTAATATGAAATATATTGATGTGGTTATTCTTTCCTCCAGGCCTCTGGCTCTGGCTCTGGCTCCGCCCCCTCCACACAATCAGCCAATCAGAAGGTGAGGATGCATCAGGTTAGTTGACTGTGAGAACTAGAGAAACGTTTTTAAACCATTAGCTATCTCCATTTCTTTAAAAACACTTGACCTAATTTCTCTCCAACTGAACCCGCATCTTATTATTAATGTTATCTCTTTTTGCTCAGCATGACGACTTTTACTTTTTAATTATATACTTTAGTGCTTTAGTAGCTCGTATTTCACGTTTGACGACTTTTACTTTGTAATTATAGACTCTTTTTCTTGTGTCTAGCTCGTATTTAGCGTGTCCTTTAATAGTTGTTTTAATAATAATAATAATAAATATAATGATTTGGTTATTCTTTCCTCCAGGCTTCCTCTGGCTCCACCCCTTCCACGCAATCAGCCAATCAGAAGGCTTCCCGCTGAATTCAAGCAGCGCGATTGGTTCGTTTGAATCGAGAATCATAAGAATGGGAAGAAATAAGAACCAGAGACATTTATGGACTCAAATAATGAACCTTTCATGTATAAAAGTAATCATTCATTATTTTTGTATTCATATTTTTAATTGGTTTAAAAGCCTGTTCTCTTTGATGGTTTGGTGTACGTTTTTATATTCATTTGTTGTTATTACTATTGTTTATTATTTCCATTATGGGGTGTCCCACAGGGTTTGGTTTTGGGACCCTTTTAGTTCATATTTAATATTAGGGAAAGGTCATTGAAGCTAAAGTTCACCTCTATGCTGACGTTTAGAAACACAAGTTAAATATACCATTTATTTCTTATCTTACCTTAAAGTTCAATAAGGGAAAGTTCTCTTAATTGTAAAGGAACTTTTTAAAGCATACTAATTGTGAAAACAAACTAGATTATTATTTATAAAGTGATTCCAGGAGTGACATTTCTTTTAACTTAAAAATCGTTGACTTTAATCATCTTTGGTGGTTTTTAGGTTTATTTGTATTAATGTTATTATATTATAAACTGCCCCTTTAGTGGGTTTACTGGTCTTTTAGAGGTGGGAATTTGAGACTTTCATAATCAGGTCTCACTTTTAACTTTTCAGGGTTTATTGAAGGATAGTTTCACTGTGAAGGAGCTGTGATCAGTGCGTGAACCAAATGACTAAAAGCGTATCCAGAGACACAGAACAAGCTTTTGGACAGTTTCCTTTTTATTATCAAATTAAACAAAACATGTCGGATACTTTTGTCTACTCGTGGGAAAACTTGCAAAGGTTCAATTGAAAATACAGCAATAAAACTAAACATAAAGTATATACATTTGAAAAAGAAGATTTTTCAGTGAAAAGTACACACAGGTGGTAAATATAATGTTGAAAGAGCAAAACAAATAGTATGTATTTATGTATTTAGCACAAAAAGAGTACACTCAGGTTAGCTTGGCTCTGAAACATACTCAACATGATGGAGTGTGAACGCTCTGGTGGACTTTAAGTGAACTACCATGAGGACATTTGTTCTCACTCGTCACATTTATCCTGTTTCTCTCCAGAGTGAGTGCGTCTATGTTTCTTAAGGTTCCTGGATGTTGTTAAATATTTTCCACACTGGTCACAGCCGTATGGTTTATCTCCAGTGTGAGTGAGACGGTGAGATATTAGGCCACTAAGCCCAGAAAAAAGCTTCTCACATTGGTCACAGCTGTAGGGTTTCTCTCCAGTGTGAGTGCGTTCATGTTTCTTAAGGGCACCTGATGATCTGAACAATTTCCCACACGTTTCACACCAGTACGGTTTCTCTCCAGTGTGAGTGAGACGGTGAGATGTTAGGTTACTTCGCCCAGAAAAAAGCTTCTCACATTGGTCACAGCTGTAGGGTTTCTCTCCAGTGTGAGTGCGTTCATGTTTTCTAACGTTAAATGGTGTGCTGAACAATTTCCCACACGTTTCACACGAGTAGGGTTTCTCTCCAGTGTGAGTGCGCTGGTGGGCATTTAGAGCACTTTTAACAGCAAATGTTTTCCCACACAGGTCACAGCTGTACGGTTTCTCTTCAGTATGGATGCGTTGGTGGACTCTAAGTGTATCACTCCGAGAAAACGTTGTACCACACAGGTCACAGCTGAACGGTTTCTCTCCAGTATGAACTCTCCGATGAATCTTTAACTTTCCAGATCTCTTGAAGGATTTTTCACACAGGTCACAGCTGTGAAGTTTGAGTCCCTCTGCTTCTCTCTGGTTCTAAAGAAACAGACATACAGAGAGAGAGACATTCATTAAGTACATTTTTGACAATCTTTTGCATAGGGTTGGGTACCGAGAACCGGTTCCGGAACATTTCGATTCCAACGGCATCATTTAGACATGACATGACACAAACCACGACACTTACATTTCCCGGGAAATCTGAATCGTCAACGGGGGGGGGCTGTTAGATGCTCGCGATTTGTCAACGGGGAGGCGCTTGTGAATTATTGAAAGAGAGGGGTTTTAGGCTGCCATAAGGCTGTTGACGGTCTTATGTATCCATTGGTTGGTTTTGTGGCACATTTGTAACGCTGTGCCAACTTGAGCGCACACAGAGTGGAGAGGTGGAGAGAGGCTGAGCGATGGAGAGAAAGGGAGAGAGAGAGAGATTGAGCGAGGCAGAGAGCAGTGGTCTGCTTGCGCACAGAGCAGGAGTTTGTGAGAGAGCCGGCTTGAGAGTAAATTTCTCTTAAAAATATTATTGATTGCCAGCTGACTTGCTTGCTCGTTGGTGTGACGACCCCTCCCCCCTTCTGCCTGGCTGTCCTCTGGCAGGTACTGGGAGTGTCGTCCTGTTTGTGCCCTGCCCATCTAGAGGCGGAGCCACAAGAAGGTATAAAGGTTGCCCAGCTGCAAGGATCACTCTCTGATTCTGATCCTGGCATGCTGCAGCAACCTCAGCCTCAGCCTGTGCTAGGTTTGATGCACCCTCCAACATGCTACAACACTTCCCACACCCCACACTGCTCACACACACACACACACACACACACACACACACCACCACACACTCACACACACACACACACACCACACACACACACACACACACACACTGCTCACACTACTGACCGTCTGATTCTTACCACATTATACCTCAGAGGTGTTCTTCAACAATCTGTTAAATAAACATATATTTTCATTTAACTCTGTGTGGCCTCCCTGTTTGTTCCAGCCTTTGGAAGGTTGTAACGTTGGTAACGTGCCTGCATCTGGTGCTGAGCAGCCATGTTCCTTTCGTGAACCACGAGCAAGAGTAAACTAACTGACAGGCTGCTGTGCCGCATCCCACTCAAAAACCCACACGACTCAACCCAGCGAAAAACCGGTCTTGCGCGCTGCTTTCATTCAGAATGTCCAAGCAAAATAAAAAAAATGATATTAAACTAATACAAAAAAAAATATTCGGACAAAGCCCTACAAATAACAACAATAAACATAATAATAAAACAATAACATTTGGTATTCAGCCCTGATTAAAACAGCGGGCCCAAATCCTGGATGGCGGGCCCGGCCCCATGGTGCACCAGATTGAAGCATTCTGCTTTAAAGTGTTCTAACCTTTCTCCCCGGTGCGCCTGAGAGGCAGGAGCTGGTGCTTCTCAACAAGAACTGTTTTTAAATGGGGGGGGGGTCCTTTAAAAGTTGCCCTGCTGCAGCTTCAGTGGTTCAGGGTGCAGCTACAGAGCAGGGAACATAAACTGACTCATGAGATATGACTGTAAACTAACCTGTGGAAAGGTTTCTAGAATACATGGAATTGTGTTGGTGGAAGAAGCAAGGATCATTTCTTTACCCTGCGCCTCAACGAACCGGAATCGAGAACCGTTAAGAACCGGAATCGAAAAGTGGAATCGGAATCGGAATCAGAATGCGATACTAGGGGTCTAACAACACACCGTCCTCGTCCGATCCACCACTCACACCTCATCGTTGTTGTCGTCCACAGGGAACCCGACATGTTCCCACAGCTGATTTAGAAGAAGCAGGTGGGTTCTAGCTCCTGCTGTTATCTGAACTCATACTAACTTTTCTTCTTCTTGTATTTAGTTCGTTTTGTTGTTGTTTCTTCTTGTTCTTCATGTGTTGTTTAAGGGCGGCTGGCAAACAGCTTTTAGGCGCAATACCGCCCCCTGGAGTTTATATAGTGTAGTGGATGCTGCCCCGAAGGACAGACTTTTTTCCCACTCGTAAAAAAAGGCGTATTCGCTGTGTGACTGCATGTGCCGAACCGTGACGGTACGGGACGAATACGGATACCGTTACACCCCTAAACGATACCAACCTTACTTTTACGACATGTCTTCTTGAACAAAAACAATTGAGCTATAATTTTCAATTAATCGTTTTCAACAAGTTAGACCCTCTCTTTGGGGACATTCACGATCATCGACTCAACAGTCCAAAGACTTTCAACAACTCCCGCTGATTTACGTCGACATAAGAGCAAGGGAAGCAGTTTGGTACCACAGCGGCTCTAGTGTCAGACAGCCGGGCAGAGAAACCCCAAGAAGACAAGTATCCTGTTAAAAGCTACATTTCCTCCACTAACAAGGACACCTGGTGTACCTTTTGTACCAGCATGCATCCTTTAGCTGAATGCCATACAATACATTCAGTATCTCATGAAGCTAACGTGGAGTTTCTGAAAGAGAAGGGACTATGCTTCGGCTGCCTGAAGGTGGGGCACCTGAGCAGGAACTGTAACAGGAGAATGACCTGTCAAAGCTGTCATGCTAAGCTCCCAACTATTCTGCACATTAAGAGATCTTCAAAGCCTGAAACTGAGAACTTTAAACATCATAAGGCAGAGCAGCAGAGTGGGGGGCAAGGCCTGAAGAGACATCCAGCAGCAGTGCTCTTGTTTCAGTCGGAGAAGCTGAAGGAATCGGGGCGGTAAAGACAGCTGGCCATAGTGCCAGTGAAGGTGAAACTCTGCCATGGAAGTAAAAGCATACCGACCTCTGTATTCCTGGACCCTGGTAGTACCGACACATTCTGTGTCGGTACACAGACGCTGTTGGGATGGGTCGTTAATGGTCCGCCTAATGCTCCCACAGATCCGGATGATGGAACCCCGTGGCAGTACAGGACCTCGATTGCTCACCTTGAGAAGCTTAGTGGAGGACCAATTCATGACTTTCCAGAAAACGAGTATGAAGAGGAAAGACGAATGTCAGCTGAAGACCGAAAGCTCCTGCCGAGGAGAGGACAGAGGAAAGAGTGCTCCACTGATTTGGAGCAAAGCAGGAGAGAGACTGAAGGATCAGATGCTTCTGCTCAGAAGGCCGACAGCTCAAGCCCAAAGACGTTCAGCAGAGGACACGACTGGAAAGCTTACTGGCCACGAGCAGAGACAGCGTTGCCTTGCTGGAAAAGGCCGAACAGTGCAACAGAGGACGCTCCCGATACCAGCTGGACCCTATCATTGATGCCGGGCTTCTGAGAGTTGGAGGAAGAACTACAAAGATGGCTACGCCAAGTGAAGTCAAACATCCAATGATTCTACTTAAACATTCTCATACTTCCAAGTGGATACTAAGCTGCATACTTCCTCAAGTCGATCACTCAGGTCACATGCTCTCCAACTCCTCCAGCGGTACTGGCTGCCAGCTGCTCACTCTGCAGCCAGGAGGCAGGTGCCGGACCTGGCTGCCCGGTTTCAGGAGCGCTGGACCAGGGAATGCCTTGAGAACGGCCCAACTGGAATGCTATCAAAAGAAGCATCACCCCCGGAGACCTGGTCGTCACCGCTGATGAGAACGCACGAGGAACACTCCTGGGACGCGTAGTCGAGACCCTTCCTGGTTCAAAAGGACTTGTTAGGAGCGTCCTGGTTCACACCAAGACCAGTACGATCGAAAGACCCATACCTAAGTGATGTCTGCTCCTGGAGGCCACAGACTGAGCCTCAGCCTTGCAGTCACGCACCTCTGACTGGTCGACCAAAGGACTGGACTCTTGGTCCCCTACCCATCACAGGCTGCCTCTTGAACGCAGATCATTACAGACAATTAGTACTAGACCTGCACACTCAGTGCTGGTCCTACATGGTCTTGAGTATACCAATATGCTACGGATGGATGTTGTATGTTTTGTTGGTGATTGCTATGTAGTGATCCATTAGGGGCTGGTATGTTAGAGCCATTTCCTTTGAGTTATTATTGTCTGATAGTTTAGGCTTGATAATAATATAAATTATATTAAACTCACCGTCTAAAGGTATTTTTGTGAGTCATACTATGGTTTTAAATGTATTAATTTAAGGCTCACTTATTATTTGTTACGTGCGTCAGTATCACGTGCACGGCTACAGGCCGATGGCAGGCTGACGGGAGGAGACGGGGAAGTCTTTTGACCGTGTTCTCTTTGTTCGGTTGGAGACTTGTATTTAGTATTATTATATTATATATAAACAGTATATTATATATATTATATAAACAGTGCTATTATATATAATAGTTCAAATGAAGGTGTTCATTACTTTAATATTTAAATATTTTGTATTTCCTGTATTCCTAATTGTTACTTCTTTATAACTTAAAGTTTCCACATTTTTAATTGATATTTCCAAATAATTTGTGAGAAATGATTCATATATTTCCGCAGTTATCCCCTTATTCGCGTTTCATTTAAACACTCCCATTATTTAGTGACTCAGAATCAGGTTTATCTGCAGGTCAGTAATCTGACTCGGTGTCTGTCCAGAGTCACCAACATGTGTCCTGAGGTGCTTTGAGTGCAACACGGAGGTACAGGAAGAAAACTAAACCCTCATGCATGCAGGTCGAGGACATATAGCTGGTCGCTCTCTGCTCTGCCGCCACACTCCAAAACACGGGTGGCCAGGGTGTTATACATGCTAAGCCCCTCCCCCTAGGACAAGCCACTATGTATACCCCTAACCAGTGTCATTCTAATCTACACACACATTCACGACGCAAGACAAATCACCCAATCTCAACACATCATCTCTCTGACCACAGAAGCCCCAAACAATAACATGTTTACACTCGCGAGAAATGTGTCCCCCGCGCCCACGCTCTACATGGTATGCTCCAGTTGAGCGCAGGTGTTGCCCCCTGATGGAGCCTCTACTCAAGGCTGCTTCTCTCTGTCTGTGGCCTTCACAGCCTTAGGAAGCAGGATACTTCAGAAAGACTTCCAATAAATCTGTTTTGAACAAACAATGACTGGGTTTCCTTTGATCAGATGTGTGTGTCCCTCAGCGGGCCTTTCACCGTGTCCCTACGCCAGCTGTGATGAGGCTTCTTCTTCAGCGTGCCTTTTACCGTGTCCCTACGCCAGCTGTGATGAGGCTTTTACCGTGTGCCTACGCCAGCTGTGATGAGGCTTTTACCGTGTGCCTACGCCAGCTGTGATGAGGCTTCTTCTTCAGCGTGCCTTTTACCGTGTCCCTACGCCAGCTGTGATGAGGCTTCTTCTTCAGCGTGCCTTTTACCGTGTCCCTACGCCAGCTGTGATGAGGCTTCTTCTTCAGCGTGCCTTTTACCGTGTCCCTACGCCAGCTGTGATGAGGCTTCTTCTTCAGCGTGCCTTTCACCGTGTCCCTACGCCAGCTGTGATGAGGCTTCTTCTTCAGCGTGCCTTTTACCGTGTCCCTACGCCAGCTGTGATGAGGCTTCTTCTTCAGCGTGCCTTTTACCGTGTCCCTACGCCAGCTGTGATGAGGCTTCTTCTTCAGCGTGCCTTTTACCGTGTCCCTACGCCAGCTGTGATGAGGCTTCTTCTTCACAGCGTCGAGGTGCAAACATAAAAGTAGAACACAAATAGTTAGTGTGTTTTCTGTAATTATTTCAGCGATTATATATTTTCTAATTGCAGGAAAACTAGTACTGTATTTCAGAGTTTTAAAACACGCTGCAGCTCATCTGCGCATCAGCTGTGCTCTGTGTGTCTAACGAGAAGGAGCAACACAATCCAACACTCGCCGCTTCAGGCCATTCGTCTCAAAGTCCATCGTCTGCTGAACCGTCTCAACGTGTACTCTTTGTTCTACGTTACACACACACACACACACACACACACACACACACACACACACACACACACACACACACACACACACACACACACACACTGTACCACACACACACCCCTACACACTGTACCTACCTACCACCACACACACACACTGTACAACACACGCACACACACACACACACACACCCCTACACACTGTACAACACACGCCTACACACACACACACACACCCCTACACACTGTACAACACACACACGCACACACACACACACACACACACACACACACACACACCTACCGACACACTGTACAACACACGCACACCCCTACACACTGTACAACACACGCACGCACACGCACACACACACACACACACACACACACACACACACACACTGTACCTACCACACACACACACACACACACACACACCCCTACACACTGTACAACACATACACACACACACAGTTCAAAGACCAAACTAAGGCGATACGCAGGGCTGGCAGCATGCCCTCTACCCCCGCACCGCCTCCCCTCCCTCAGGAAAGCTGCAGTCTCCGAAGCCTGATGGGGATGTGTGTGTACAAAACGCTGCAAACTGATATGTGCTGGGTCCAGGCTCAAGGGCGTACGGCACTCTCAACTCTTTCCAGGACATGCCGGGCCTGCCTGCCTGGAGCTTTGCCGATATCTGTGTTGATAGGTAACAGATTGAGAGCGGTGAATCATCTTAGATACAGGAAGCGCCCGACGTTTGTGTGAGTTTATCTAATGTAGCAGTGATTCCATGTCAGCCACAGCTTGTTACAAAACACCCTGACTGATAGTGTGTTTAACGAACTTAAACTAGCTTTATTAAACGTCAGGTCTTTGGCAGGAAAAACATTTTTGAATCAATGATTTTATCGCTGAGCACAATCTGGATTTATGTTTTCAACAGAAACTTGGATTGAACAAAATAACAGTGCAGCTGTTCTTATCGAATCAACCCCTCCCAACTTTAGTTTCTATGAGTCAGGAAAGGATGCATAAGAGAGGAGGGTGGAGTTGCTATTCTGTTCAGTGATTCCCATTCAATGCAGGAAGACATCGTATGGACACTTTGATTCTTTTGAATATGTGGCCCTTCAGCTGAATGCTCCTCTCGAGCTCTGTTCCTAAATATCTATAGGCCACCCAAATACTGTGCAAGCTTTTACTGAACTGCTGTCTATAGTGTGTATTGACTTTGACCGTCTAGTCATTGTTGGTCATTTTAACATCCATGTTGACAACCCCCAGGACAGAGGGGCTAAAGAACGGTTCTGTGTTCTTGTATGGACTGACTCAGCATGTGACGGAGCCCACGCACAATAAGGGGCACACTCTGGACTTAATGATCTCAAAGGGTCTGAATATCTCTGAGGTCGTGGTGACTGATGTTGCACTGTCTGACCATTCCTGTGTTTTCTTTGAGAGCTCTATTTCTGTTCACAAGTGTTCAAAGAGAGTAACCACAAAGCGATGTTTAACTGAAAACACTAGGGAAATGTTTACTCAGAGTGTTTCTTCCACACTTGCCCCTGCTAACACCTCAGTAGATGAGCTAGTAGATCATTTTAATTCAAAAATTAAAAATGTTATAGATGCCATTGCTCCAGCTAAGGTAAAGGAAGTGTCTGGCAAGAACAGATCTCCATGGAGAAAGGCCATGACCGTGAGAAACAGAGAAAAGAGAATGTCGAAAAGCTGAACGCAGGAGGCGAAAAACAAATCTCCAGGTTCACTTTGAAATCTATAAAGAGAGACTTGGCCTTTATAGTTTGGAATTGAAAAACGCACGACAATCGTTCTTCTCTGACATCATTACCAAAAACAAAAACAACGCACGTGCCTTGTGTGCTACCGTCGACAGACTGACTAACCCCCCAGTGTCAGGAGCCTCTGAATTTCTGTCCACCAGGGCGTGCAATGACTTTGCCTCCTTCACTGACAACACTCAGAACACCAGACGAGCAGTCAGTGCCTCTGCATCAGGAGCAGCACATGTGTTGTCTCTGTGTCCACTTAACATCAAGTCAGACATCATGACACAATTCCATCAGATTAATGATATAAACCTGGAGGACATTATTCATCTTCTGAAGTCTTCCTCCTGCTGCCTTGATATTATTTCAACAGGGTTTTCAAAGATGTTTTTGCCTTGCATGGCCTCAGATCTACTTCATATAGTAAACAAGTCTCTTCACTCAGGTGTTTTTCCACAGGCCCTGAAAACTGCAGTCATTAAACCGCTCTTAAAAAAGAATAATCTAGAAGCTTCAGTAATGAACAATTACAGGCCCATATCAAACCTCCCATTTCTAGGTAAGATCATTGAACAAGTGGATTTTCAACAGTTAAGTAATTTCTTGCATTTAAATAACTGTCGATGTGTTCCAGTCAGGCTTCGTCCAAACCACAGCACTGAGGCTGCTCTTGTAAAGGTCTTTAACGACATCCACTTAAACACAGACAGTGGCAGAACTTCAGTGTTAGTATGATTAGATCTCAGTGCTGCGTTTGACGCTGTTGACCACAGCATATTACTGGACCGACTGGAACACTGGGTGGGACTTTCGGAAACAGTTCTAATTGGTTTGAATCCTGCCTAAAGGACGGAAACATGTGATAATGTTTGAGAGGAGGACCTCAAGCAGGCAAACTCCATTTCTTGCTTTAAATCTCTTAAAACTAACTTTTGTCTTTTCCTAACTGATGGTGTTTGTTCCTGCTTTATGAATGCATGTTTATGTCTTCTCTAAATCAAGATGATGTGAATCTGATTTTTCTCCTGTCGGGTGCAATTCATTATCAACAAGAGACGAGATAAGTCAAAGAAGTACTTTATTGATGGCAGTAGACAATACAAATCAAAATGTAAAACTGAATTGCAGCATAAATCTGCATCGTACAAATAAAATGAACATTTTAAAGAAAATAAATAAACAGAAAGTACAAATTTGCATTTAAAAATTAACTAGATAAAAAATATAATATGTACAATAACTATGAAGGTTATTTTAAGTATCACGGAGGAGACGGAACGCGTCGGCTGCCCAGTCCCCCTAGCACCTCGCCAAGAGTGCACGGGAAGGCTAGGTTGAAGGTCTCTGCTTGAGTGGCCTCCTCCCTTCTCTAGGCGGCCTCCTCCCTTCTCTAGGCGGCCTCCTCCCTTCTCAAGGCGGCCTCCTCCCTTCTCAAGGCGGCCTCCTCCCTTCTCAAGGCGGCCTCCTCCCTCCTCAAGACGGCCTCCTCCCTTCTCAAGACGGCCTCCTCCCTTCTCAAGACGGCCTCCTCCCTTCTCAAGGCGGCCTCCTCCCTTCTCAAGGCGGCCTCCTCCCTTCTCAAGACGGCCTCCTCCCTTCTCAAGGCGGCCTCCTCCCTTCTCAAGACGGTCTCCTCCCTCCTCAAGACAACCTCCTCCCTTCTCAAGACGGCCTCCTCCCTCCTCAAGACGGCCTCCTCCCTCCTCAAGACGGCCTCCTCCCTTCTCAAGACGGCCTCCTCCCTTCTCAAGACGGCCTCCTCCCTCCTCAAGACGGCCTCCTCCCTTCTCTAGGCGGCCTCCTCCCTCCTCAAGACGGCCTCCTCCCTTCTCAAGGCGGCCTCCTCCCTCCTCAAGACGGCCTCCTCCCTTCTCAAGACGGCCTCCTCCCTCCTCAAGACGGCCTCCTCCCTTCTCTAGGCGGCCTCCTCCCTTCTCTAGGCGGCCTCCTCCCTCCTCAAGACGGCCTCCTCCCTCCTCAAGACGGCCTCCTCCCTTCTCTAGGCGGCCTCCTCCCTTCTCTAGGCGGCCTCCTCCCTTCTCAAGGCGGCCTCCTCCCTCCTCAAGACGGCCTCCTCCCTCCTCAAGACGGCCTCCTCCCTTCTCAAGGCGGCCTCCTCCCTCTCAAGACGGCCTCCTCCCTCCTCAAGACGGCCTCCTCCCTTCTCAAGACGGCCTCCTCCCTTCTCAAGGCGGCCTCCTCCCTCCTCAAGACGGCCTCCTCCCTCCTCAAGACGGCCTCCTCCCTTCTCAAGACGGCCTCCTCCCTTCTCAAGGCGGCCTCCTCCCTTCTCAAGGCGGCCTCCTCCCTCCTCAAGACGGCCTCCTCCCTTCTCAAGACGGCCTCCTCCCTTCTCAAGACGGCCTCCTCCCTCCTCAAGACGGCCTCCTCCCTTCTCTAGGCGGCCTCCTCCCTTCTCTAGGCGGCCTCCTCCCTTCTCTAGGCGGCCTCCTCCCTTCTCAAGGCGGCCTCCTCCCTCCTCAAGACGGCCTCCTCCCTCCTCAAGACGGCCTCCTCCCTTCTCAAGGCGGCCTCCTCCCTCCTCAAGACGGCCTCCTCCCTCCTCAAGACGGCCTCCTCCCTTCTCAAGACGGCCTCCTCCCTTCTCAAGGCGGCCTCCTCCCTTCTCAAGGCGGCCTCCTCCCTTCTCAAGACGGCCTCCTCCCTTCTCAAGGACGCATCCAACTCCCATCTCCTCTCAGCAGACGCTTTGGCCCAGTCCAGGTGCGTTCCCTGGGCATGTGCTGTTCATGGTGCGTTCTGCTGGGCCCGATCCGCTCCTCCTCGTTTCCTCTTGCCTAGGGTGACAATGAGATAATAATTAGCAATAAGGAAAAAACACAGGACAGGTACAGGTCACACAAGGATATAAGAATAACATGTATAAACCAGTGGCGAGCCGTCAGGGCCCTCTAGGCCCTCTAGGCCCTCTGTGAGGGCCTAAGATATTCTAAAAATATATTTGAAAACATTAAAAAAATTATATATTTTTGTTGTCGTTACATTTTTCATTAGTTTTACCAAAATAACTTGATTTAATTGTATTTAAAATAACATTTCCAAATGAATAAATCCTTCGAATCTGCCTGTTCAGTTTCTGTTGGAAGGTGAAGGGTTAAATGCCGTCTCTACTGTGAAGACGGGAGAGCTTGGTCCCTCTCTACATTCACAGAGGGTCGCTATAGTAACTCAACGAGAGAGTGATGTCACATGACAGCACAATTGACCAATCATATCTTCTTTATGACAGGTTCCGCCCGCTGTGAGGTCTATTGAGGGGTGCAGTGACGCGTCCTGAAACCCGGGAGTAAGCTGCGCTCGGGTTCCCTCGACAGAAAGCAGCGAGGGGGGCTCGCCACTGGTATAAACAGAACAACAGTTAGGATGAACTAAAGAAGGTTCTGGAAGTTTACGATGATTGTGAAAGTGAATCACATTATGTCCAGCCTGTTGATAATGAATATATGTATATGATAGGATGTCACACACAACGGTACTAGCTGCTACTAGCTAAGACTTTACTTGTAACAGAGCATTTCCACACAGTGGTATAGCGTATTGTAATTACTGACGATGGATGATCCACGGTTTAAAAACACAAAACACGATTCCAGTCGCTTTGCCGTTTCTATGTCTCACCTCGAACCACGCGCTGCGGGGTCGTGATGGCACTCGGCGTTGGTGGTCGAGGCGGGTTAGGGTCTTCGGCTGGGGTCCGTTCTGGGTTCGATGGCGATGTGGACGGAACACTGCCATCAGCCGATGTTCGGGAATGTTCCTCCTCACGAGTCCCAATGGAATCCTCTAGCACAGCAACATGACTTGTTACTTCCACAAACTACGGCAGCACAATACTAAACAACAACAACAACAACAACAACTATAGAAAAGAGAAACTCAACGTAAACAATGGCACATGTGGTGTTAGCAAACAGTAGCTCTAGCTAAGGCTATCTGCTATGTAGCTCTTCGGGTTGTCGGACATTAGTGTAAGGATAAAAGACACTTCGTTGTTGGAAGTGAGCGTACCTTGCAGGGACTCCAGTAACGCCGCTGCACAGTCCAGGCCTCCCTCCCTCCCTCGTTGGCCGGTCTATGGCCGTAACTCTGGTCCGACAAGTCGAACCACTTCCAGTGTTTCCGACCCGCACCACTCGTGTTGTTGTTGTCCTTTACTTGGCGATATTCCCTCTTCATCTTTTTCAGTGTTTCCCTACACTGCAGGAAAGTCCTCGACAATCCGCGTTCGGACATCTGTGCAGAGACATCCTGGAACACTTTCACATTTCGAGTTGTTCCGTCGAGCTCCCGCTGGAATCCCCGATGAGATGAAGGAACGCCGTCACCTCCTCGGTCGACCCCGGCGTGCTTTTCTTCGACGTTGCCATTGTTGTAGCTCCTCCGTTTACAAAATGCTGCAAGCTTGCTTCTAGATATGCGACGCTAGGGATGATCTCGCGCGCGATCTTGTGACGATTCTCTCTGACCAATCAGCAGTCGAGAGTGTTGACGTCACTAGTTCAGCCCTGGTCTGATAGAACCACGATGTTATGGGGCCGGAAAAAGAGGGAGAAAGTACCCGCTGGCCCGCGCTAGGCTACATGGAAAGGCCACCGAAATCTGGCCGCTTGAGGACGCTTAAACGGGGCGACCCGCTGCAGGGGGAATGCGCCATTAGAGGAATGAGACGTGCTTCAACGTGGCGCGCTGAAATCCATTTCCGGGTCACTACCGGAGGAGTCGAGGAGTCGAGGAGTCGAGGAGTCGAGGAGGGGAAATTAGAGTTTTGAGAAACCTCTATAGTGTTTTTGAGCTCTGTCTGCATCTCACTTCGGTTATTTCTCATTTCCTCGCTCCTCGGTCTCAGGCTCCTTCTCACTTCGGTTAAATGGATTCCTTGCGTCCCTCTCTTGCGTCGTTTCCCTGCCTCTAGTCGCTCCCTCCAGGGAAGCATGGAGGGACGCAAGGAAACCACGAGAAGCAGGAAATGAGTTCTAAGAGCATAAAGTTCAAATAAACCAAGTCAACAATATAATAACCGATTGCGTGCGAGAGAAGAAGAAGTTAAAGCTCCAGATGTTGGACTCGGCTGCACATCAACATAACTAACATGACTACAAAGACAGTCACTTCCTGACTTTGGAAATAATTATAATTACATGTAAATGATGAATGTAAAGAAAATGAGAAATATTAAGCAATTATCGTGGACCCTGTTTTAATTCCTTTTCACCCACAGCCATGAGACGGTTCACCCCCGAACTCTGAAGAACGTCCAGAACATCCATCTGGCTGCATCAATCCTTCATCTAATCTATCCATGTACGCGTCGAGAGGCTCTTCTTCACTATTTCTATTTATCTGCACTAACTTGCTCATCTCAAACATCCGTGTATCTGTTCTGTGTCCTATATATATATATCTCATGTTGCTCCGTTGGAGTTCGGCTGTCATCTCCATATATAGGCTGCTTCTCAGGTCGGTTAAATGGATTCCTTGCGTCCCTCACTTGCGTCCTTTCCTGCCTCTAGTCGCTCCCTCCAGGGAAGCAAGGAGAGAGGAAACCACGAGAAGCAGGAAATGAGTTTCAAGAGCAATGGGACGTCCTTTCCTCCGGAGCGTCACGGGAAGCGACGTCCGTTTGTGATGACGCCGCACAGCTGATCGTCTGACAGCAGCTCTGTCCCGTTGTTTCCACACACACCCCCCCCCCTCACATTTACTGACACTAACAGTTTCATCTGTTGTAGACCCCAATAGATAAAATAAGAACTCATTCTCAAAAAAGATAAATGCCATTCTTAAAATGTATAAACGAACATTAGTTGGATTAATATTGATCAGAGAGCACAATAGAAATAAAATAATTGAGAGAAGAAAGAGAGATATGTTATCCATCAAAACCCGTTAGATTAACTAAGTGCTACTGCAGCTCCCTCCTGCTGGTCTGCCTGCATGTGCCCTCCGACCTCTCTCATCCAGAATGCAGCGGCTCGTCTGGTCTTCAACCTTCCTGAATGTTCCACACCACGCCGCTCCTCCGCTCCCTCCACTGGCTTCCGGTAACTGCTAGAATCCACTTCAAGACCCTGGTGCCTGCGTACCATGCTGCGAATGGATCTGGCCCTTCCTACATCCAGGACATGGTTAAACCGTGCACCCCAGCACGTGCACTCGCTCTGCATCAGCCAGACGGCTCGCTGCACCCTCGCTGCGAGGGGGACCCGAGTTCCCATCAGCAGAAACATGTGGGTTTGCTGTCCTGGCTCCAAGATGGTGGAATGAGCTCCCATTGACATCAGGACAGCAGAAAGCTCACTCACCTTCCAGACTGAACACTCATCTCCTCTACTCCACCTCGAGGATAGAACTACTAACAAAGCACTTATATACTAACAAAGCACTTATATACTAACAAAGCACTTATATACTAACAAAGCACTTATATACTAACAAAGCACTTACATACTAACAAAGCTCTTATATACTAACAAAGCTCTTATATACTAACAAAGCACTTATATACTTACAAAGCACTTATATACTAACAAAGCACTTATATACTAACAAAGCACTTATATACTTACAAAGCACTTATATACTAACAAAGCACTTATATACTAACAAAGCACTTATATACTAACAAAGCACTTATATACTAACAAAGCACTTATATACTAACAAAGCACTTATATACTAACAAAGCACTTATATACTAACAAAGCACTTATATACTAACAAAGCACTTATATACTAACAAAGGACTGGCTCCTCTAAAGCCAGCTGAGTAGCACTTGAAATGCTTGGCTCTATGAAAACCTGATGTACTTTATGATTCTGTTTTCTTCAAGGTTGTATTTTGTTGGTCGAACGCACTTATTGTGAGTCGCTTTGGATAAAAGCCTCAGCTAAATGTGATGTAATTAACATTCATTGGATTGCACTGTGTGTGTGTGTGTGTGCGTGCGTGCGTGCGTGCGTGTGTGTGTGTGTGTGTGGATATGCAGCACATTAACATTTTAATAGCACTTAACGACTGAATGGAACTGACAATAAATGAAAATGTAAAACGAAAAAAAGCAATCATGAAAATGTTTCCAATAAATGAATAGAATGATTGTCCTCGTTGTTGTTCAGATGAATCTCATGTTTGTAACTAAATGAAACTTGAATTGAAACAAAGCACGGTATAAACTGAGGTTCATGTGTTTCCTTCACTCCGCTGGGAAACGGCTCTCAAGTCAAGAAGCATCAGATCAGTGC
>CM070441.1:822287-902287 GCA_036324595.1 Champsocephalus gunnari
TACAGGTATTTGAGTTCAACATGTAAGAAGTAGAAAGTACAGGTATTTGAGTTCAACATGTAAGAAGTAGAAAGTACAGGTATTTGTGTTCAACATGTAAGAAGTAGAAAGTACAGGTATTTGAGTTCAACATGTAAGAAGTAGAAAGTACAGGTATTTGAGTTCAACATGTAAGAAGTAGAAAGTACAGGTATTTGAGTTCAACATGTAAGAAGTAGAAAGTACAGGTATTTGAGTTCAACATGTAAGAAGTAGAAAGTACAGGTATTTGAGTTCAACGTGTAAGAAGTAGAAAGTACAGGTATTTGAGTTCAACATGTAAGAAGTAGAAAGTACAGGTATTTGAGTTCAACATGTGAGAAGTAGAAAGTACAGGTATTTGAGTTCAACGTGTAAGAAGTAGAAAGTACAGGTATTTGAGTTCAACATGTAAGAAGTAGAAAGTACAGGTATTTGAGTTCAACATGTAAGAAGTAGAAAGTACAGGTATTTGAGTTCAACATGTAAGAAGTAGAAAGTACAGGTATTTGAGTTCAACGTGTAAGAAGTAGAAAGTACAGGTATTTGAGTTCAACATGTAAGAAGTAGAAAGTACAGGTATTTGAGTTCAACATGTGAGAAGTAGAAAGTACAGGTATTTGAGTTCAACGTGTAAGAAGTAGAAAGTACAGGTATTTGAGTTCAACATGTAAGAAGTAGAAAGTACAGGTATTTGAGTTCAACATGTGAGAAGTAGAAAGTACAGGTATTTGAGTTCAACATGTAAGAAGTAGAAAGTACAGGTATTTGAGTTCAACATGTAAGAAGTAGAAAGTACAGGTATTTGAGTTCAACATGTAAGAAGTAGAAAGTACAGGTATTTGAGTTCAACGTGTAAGAAGTAGAAAGTACAGGTATTTGAGTTCAATATGTAAGAAGTAGAAAGTACAGGTATTTGGGTTCAACATGTGAGAAGTAGAAAGTACAGGTATTTGAGTTCAACGTGTAAGAAGTAGAAAGTACAGGTATTTGAGTTCAACATGTAAGAAGTAGAAAGTACAGGTATTTGTGTTCAACATGTAAGAAGTAGAAAGTACAGGTATTTGAGTTCAACATGTAAGAAGTAGAAAGTACAGGTATTTGTGTTCAACATGTAAGAAGTAGAAAGTACAGGTATTTGAGTTCAACATGTAAGAAGTAGAAAGTACAGGTATTTGAGTTCAACGTGTAAGAAGTAGAAAGTACAGGTATTTGAGTTCAACATGTAAGAAGTAGAAAGTACAGGTATTTGAGTTCAACATGTGAGAAGTAGAAAGTACAGGTATTTGTGTTCAACATGTAAGAAGTAGAAAGTACAGGTATTTGAGTTCAACATGTAAGAAGTAGAAAGTACAGGTATTTGAGTTCAACATGTGAGAAGTAGAAAGTACAGGTATTTGAGTTCAACATGAGAGAAGTAGAAAGTACAGGTATTTGAGTTCAACATGTAGAGAAGTAGAAAGTACAGGTATTTGAGTTCAACGTGTAAGAAGTAGAAAGTACAGGTATTTGAGTTCAACATGTGAGAAGTAGA
Source organism: Champsocephalus gunnari (assembly GCA_036324595.1). Classification (NCBI taxonomy): domain Eukaryota; kingdom Metazoa; phylum Chordata; class Actinopteri; order Perciformes; family Channichthyidae; genus Champsocephalus; species Champsocephalus gunnari. The sequence continues at coordinate 823,840 of CM070441.1, forward strand.
AAGTACAGGTATTTGAGTTCAACATGTAAGAAGTAGAAAGTACAGGTATTTGTGTTCAACATGTAAGAAGTAGAAAGTACAGGTATTTGAGTTCAACATGAGAGAAGTAGAAAATACAGGTATTTGTGTTCAACATGTAAGAAGTAGAAAGTACCAGAGGTGGGAGTAAGTCCTACATGTGCAAGTCATGAGCAAGTCTCAAGTCTTGACCTACAAGTATCAAGCAAGTCCCAAGTCACTGTGATGAGAGTCAAGTCAAGTCAAGTCAGACAACATTCTGATGAATAATCCCAGTTTCCGCATTTAAATCAGTTAAAAGACAGTGGTTATGAAAATGGATTCAACCCTATGATCTTCATTACACAGTTAATCATTTGACATTTTATTTAGACCGATGACAATCACATTAGATTCGTATTAACCCTAGAACTGGAAAAGGAAACCATGATGTCAGAACTTCACTGTAAGAGATGGGGACAAAACCTAAACACTTTTGGGAGGCTGTGGTGCAGTGAGATAGTGCGTTGGTGTTGGGATCAGGGGGTCACAGGTTCAAACCCCACTGCAGTCAGCATGTCGTTGTGTCCCTGGGCAAGACACTTCACCCCAAATTGCTCCTGTGGGGATTGCCCACAGTATTGAGTATGTAAGTCGCTTTGGATAAAAGCGTCTAACAAGTGACATGTGATGTAATGTAATGTAAAGTAACTGCAGACAATATAGCTATGACTCAATCAAAAAGGCAGAATTCCAGGTAAGAAAATCATATATGGCATTTGCCATTACACATATTTAATTTAAATTTCTGTTAACACTAGAACCGCCAACAGCGTCAGCACCTACAGAGATATCATTTCCAAATCATTTAATTTCTTCCTCTTCATAATTTCCATATAAACTAAGTAGGACGATATTTAAAATATATATATTAAATATATTTAAAATTGGGTTAATTTAGAAATTGCTTCAGTTTATCATCATAATAATAATAATAATAATGCATTTTATTTATATAGCGCTTTTCACAACTCAAAGACGCTTTACAGTATGAGGGAGGGTAGACAAACAAGGACAGGCAAACAAGTAAGTAAAGTAAAATAAATAAAAAGGCAGTCAAGAGGAAGTTGATTGAGAGGGGGGGGCTTATGGGTAGACAGAGTTGAAAAGATGTGTTTGGAGGCGGGACTGAAAGACTGTGAGGGACTCAGAGTCACGAAGATCTTGGGGGAGGGAATTCCAGAGCCTCGGAGCTGCCACTGAGAAGGCTCTGTCCCCAAAGCTGCAGAGTGTGGATGATCATAACAGCTCAAAAAGTTCAGATTCATTTTATAATAAATCAAGGAATGATGCACTTCTACAAATAAAAACAACATAATTAAAACATTTAAACAAACTACTAAAAGTAGATGAACTACATTATTCAAAAGTTTACAGTAACTTCTGATAACAACACAGGGGAAATAAACGAGGCATCTCTTTTCCTCTCACTCCCTCTCCTGACAGCCCGTCACTATCAGGGTTAGTCAAAATGAATCCCTTGGCGGTTCTAGTGTTCATTTACCGTTGTTTTCTCTTTGCAATGCTTAATCGATTTGAAACCAAGTCTAATGTAGCTTAAACTTAACGTTAGCATTCTAGCTAACACAACAAATGCACGCACCTTTCTCTGTGTTTTCTTTTGTAGTGACGAATGAAGTTGGATGTTGTGGTGGTCCTGTCACTGATCTTTATGCTGCAGACCCTGCATACCGCTGTTCTCTTCTTATTACCGCCATCGACAACATAATCCTTGAATCCAAACTTCACTATTTTTGGAGTAAAACTAGTCACTGCCATGTTAACTGAGACTCCTGCCTTCTAGTGGGTTGCCAGGTTTGCGCGCATGGTGCTATAATCACGTTTTTCGAAAAAACTAAACGTAATATCTCACTACAAAAAGAAACGCAAATATTTTAATTTTAAACAGTCAAGTCCTTTCAAGTCAACTGTCTCAAGCTTAAGTCAAGTCTCAAGTCATGAATACCAAGTCAAAGTAAAGTCAAGTCTTTTATCAATGTTAGTCAAGCAAGTCTCAAGTCCAAAAATATGTGACTCGAGTCCCCACCTCTGGAAAGTACAGGTATTTGTGTTCAACATGTAAGAAGTAGAAAGTACAGGTATTTGTGTTCAACATGTAAGAAGTAGAAAGTACAGGTATTTGGTTGACAAATACAAAATGGATTCACAAATACCTGATGGAAAGTTGTACATGTTAAAGAGATAAAATATTTTGCGTATTTGCAGATTCGTTTTACATTTGCAAATTTATTTGCAAATGTAAATGCATTTGTGGATGGTGTTTTACATTTATAAATCACATATTTACACACAAATGATTTGACATATCTAAGCCCATAGTTATTTATAATTTGTTAGCATGATTTTAATAAGCATTTAACATTTTTAATTCATTTCAGAAAAGCTCTTATGGCACGGTGGTTTTAGTTAACGTTAGCTACCTTTGCTATTAGCTAACATTAAGATTAGCCTGCCAGGAGTTTTAGCCATATTGACCTTATAAACAGTAAAGTTACCTGCCAACATTTAATTTCGTGTAAGTACGGCTGACAATGCAAATACTCAGTGAAGCTGAATAACTTACCAAGACGTACTTCCAGAGAAACGTCTTCCACAGATTCCAGTCAGCAGCTCTGCCTGTAGTGCTCTACTGCCATGTGCGCTGCTGCTCCCTTGGCTTCAAGCCATGAACTTGAAGTTACAAGTACAGTTTGGTCGAATCGAGTAAAATCATAAAGTTAGTGAGAAATAAGTAAAGTTACGAAGTTGGTTTAAGAAGGCTACCCTTCTTCTTCTCTGGAGTCAACAACCCCCCCTTGTCTTTCAGGGTTTAATGAAGGATAGTTTAACTGTGAAGGAGCTGTGATCAATGTGTGGACCAAATGACTAAAAGCATATTCAGAGACACAGAACAAGCTTTTGGACAAGTTTCCTTTTTTATTAGGAAATGAAACAAAACATGTCAGATACTTTTTTCTATTCGGGGGAAAAATTGCAATGGTTCTATTGAAAATACAAAAGTACAAAAAAAAAGTATGTATTTATCACAAAAAGAGTACACAATGGTATATGTAACACTCAAATATGTTTTATAAACAAAAAAGTAACTTAAAGATATCACCAATAAACTTCCCCAGTTCATTACTGACTCTACAACTTGTTTAAGTTTTACATTTGATTAATCAAACAAGGCTTATTTTGAACTAACTTGCAAACATGGCCAGCTCAGAAAATTAAAAACATTTGTTGAAACCAGAGTTCAGTTTGCTCCGCTAATAATCAATCATATCCATGGATTCCAGAGAAGAGGAAACTTTAAAGGCCTTTTTCTCAAAACGATGACAATCATTATATAATGTGACATATTTCGCTTAACATTTGGAGTACAAACATAATCCTGATATCATTAGAAAGCTAGGAATCTCCTCTTTCCAACAGTGTATACAACTCAGGTCTTTGGGTCAATGCGGAGCAGCACATTTGTTCTCACTCGTCATATTTATACTGTTTCTCTCCAGTGTGAGTACATTCATGTCTCCTAACGTGACCCGATGATGTGAACAATTCCCCACACGTTTCACACCAATAGGGTTTCTCTCTAGTGTGAATGCGTTCATGTCTCCTAAGGGTACTTGATGATTTGAACAATTTCCCACATGTTTCACACCAGTACGGTTTCTCTTCAGTGTGACTGACACGGTGAGATATTAGGCTACTTATCCCAGAAAAAAGCTTCTCACATTGGTCACAGCTATATGGTTTCTCTCCAGTGTGAGTACATTCATGTTTTCTTAAGTTACTCAATGATCTGAACAATTTCCCACACGTTTCACACGAGTAGGGTTTCTCTCCAGTGTGGATGCGCTGGTGGGCTTGAAGAGCATATTTAACGGCAAATGTGTTCCCACATTGGTCACAGCTGTACGGTTTCTCTCCAGTATGGATGCGTTGGTGGACTTTTAACTGACTACCAGTAGAAGACGTTTTCCCACACAGGTCACAGCTGTACGGTTTCTCTCCAGTATGAACTCTGTGATGAATCTTTAATTGTCCAGAGGCTTTGAAGGATTTGTCACACAGGTCACAGCTGTGAAGTTTGAGTCCCTCTGTTCCTCTCTGGTTCTAAAGCAACAGACATACAGAGAGAGAGAGAGACATTCATTAAGCACATTTTTTGACAATCTTTTGCATCATGTCTTCTTGAACAAAAACAAAAGTAATTGAGCTGTCATTTTCAACTAATCGTTCTCGACAAATGTTATTAAACTGTTAAAATCACTCAAATGCTGCAGTAAAGGTAAAAAACTATTTTAAACATACTGAAAGAACCAGCTTCAAAAGCCCTAATTCTGCATAACATCGTATTATTATATCCATCCATCCATCTTCTCCCGCTTATCCGTGGTCGGGTCGCGGGGGTAGCAGTTCCAGCAGAGAGCCCCAAGGGGGAGCAGGTGGCTTGAGGGGGGGCAGGTGGCTTGAGGGGGAGCAGGTGGCTTGAGGGGGAGCAGGTGGCTTGAGGGGGAGCAGGTGGCTTGAGGGGGAGCAGGTGTGGTGGTGGTTAAGCTGCTGTAGATGTTGTCTATTTTGCTTCGGAAAAATGTGAGAAAAGAGTTGCATATGTCAACTGTGAATGACTGAGAGGTGTTGTCCAGGGGGCTGAGCAGTTTGATTATTGTGGAGAAGAGCGTTTGTGGATTAACTGAGAGTAGGTGGAGCGGGCAGGGGAGAGGGCAGCTTTGTATTGCTGTAGGTTTGAGAATGAATCGTGAGACCTGGGCTGCAGTGGAATAATCCAAAAATCAGATCCTATCGTCTATTCCTTGACCTCTGAGTGAAACGTCACGGGGTTAAGGGATAGTGGATAGGAGAATTCAAAAGGATTTAGGAGAAGAGACTGCAGTACTTTAGAGAATCCGACTGCACTTTCACTATCCGACGTGTTTATGATGCGCCAGCGGACGTTAAGATTAAGATGGACTTTTATTAATCCCTCGTGGGGAAATTGTTTCTCTGTATTTGACCCATCCTAGTGTTAGGAGCAGTGTGCTGCCATTTTGAACCGCGCCCGGGGAGCAGTGTGGGGAACGGTGCCTTGCTCAGGGACACCTCGGTAGCACTTGGTCTTGCAGGGACTTGAACTGGTGACCTTCCAGTTGCCCAAGCCAAGTCCCTATCGACTTCGCCACTATGGAAACTACAGTTTTCTATACAGCGGACTACAACATGGATGTTCAATAAGAACGAGAGACTACTGTAAACTCATCTAGAGACTCTGCACCGTGCTCTGATGCTGCTGCTTTAGGCTTTATGAACGTGGACAACAGAGAAACAGATTCTTCAGGACCAAAGTTGGAATTGAATTAAAAAGGAAAGTGAAACTTATGCTCGTCTCGGTTTCAATTTCATTATTCGGATATTCGTTTTTTTATTTGTTTCCCCCTAAATGTATGCTATCAATAAAAGGTGAATTGCCATATAATCTTTTTGAAAAATAGAGATCGCACATCAGTCCTGTGTACAGATCAGTTCGATAAAGTCATGCCTAAACAGCAACATTTTACACGATAAATACGGGTTTAAATAGCAGTATTTGCCACGGAAGGCGAGTGGCAGCTACAGTAAACCTTCTCTTACTCTGGCATCTTGTGGCAACTCCCGTTCAGCAGCGGCAGATGCCTCGGCAAGTTGTGGCATCGGTGGCATATGCCGGAAGTACTTGCCACAGATACCACAGAGTAGTGGCATATGCCGGAAGTACTTGCCACAGATACCACAGAGTAGTGGCATATGCCGGAAGTACTTGCCACAGACGCCACGAAATTAGCCAGGCCCTACTGCTGATTTGCATATTGGAACTTTATGTGTGCACAAGAACACATATGTAAAATTAACACTTATCAACATAATGTGGGCTCGCAGGCTGATAGACTAGGATATCTGATCTCGGTGGGTCTTATTGAGGCTTGATACAGACCTCAGTTAGTATATCATATTTCTAAGCAAATGCCTACTATAATATGTATATCATATATTATAAGTAGAGATGTCCCGATCCGATCACGTGATCGGGGATCGGAGCCGATCACGTGATTTTTAAAAGATCGGAATCGGGAGAAAAAGACCGAGGATCGGGAATCCTTAAAAAAAATATTTTATTTAATGTTACAAAACAAAAATGACCATGTTCACGTCTTAAAGTCATCTTGAGGACTTAGTTTTGGTTTCAAATTACACAACATCATGTATGTGTTGCTTCTCTTGGGCTTGTTTTCATAGACCTGGTTGCTCATTTCTCTCAAAGAAACAGAGTGGGCGCAGTGTCTGATAGCAGCAGCAAGCTAACGAGAGGCTACGTTCAGCTGGGGACTCGGGAGTCGGGACGGAGAAAATGTCAGGAGTTTGGAAGTATTATGAAATTGAAAGCGAAGGCAGTGGAACAGCCAGATGCAATGTTTGCAAGAAGGAGGTTCCGCGTGGTGGAAAGAACAGATTTATTTAATTTTTTGAAATCTCCGATATCAACGTAAGAGCTTGTGCCTCTTCGGGGGGTGCCAACACTTAACCATAAACGTTATCGTTTACTTTCTCCGTCTTTATATGTAGATATGACTTTTCTCCGTTAATCTCTGTCACGTTGTTTCCATAGCAACAACAACTTCCTGTCAACCGCGCTACCTCTCCTTCAAAATAAAAGCATGTCCACAAATAGGAAGCCAAGCCAAATTACACTTAAGACATATACAACTGCAACGAAAGTAACAAACACAATGCGATATCCTTTTCAATTTCAAAGAACACACATTGGGTTACATCAACAAATAATTATAAAACAACAATACTGTAGGATAACAAAGAGAAGTGGTTTGCTGATGACTACTATTGAATTGTGTTACTCCAGTCAGATGGACATATAATACTTTGTTTATTCATGTTATGTTAAGCTGCTGTTGTTCATTGCATTATTACTAGACTAGTTAGTCTTAAGACGAGACACGGCAGGCAAAAACATCGTTTTTCAAGTACTGGTCAATTTTGAGATGTTGTGCTATTTTGATTCTGTCACATGTTTTCTTTCAGGCTTTTGGAAAACGTACAAAATACACATTTAAGTGTTTATTTGACTTTAGCTTGTCTGTTTGCGTCTGTAGATTTCTCCTAAATTCACCAAAAGTTAGCATTCTAACGTGGCATAAAGTACCGCGACCGCTGTATGCACCATGGCAACAGAGATATCGTTGGGAAGCTCCGTCTCTCCTGCACGATCTCATCGGATCCAAATATGGTCATTTCCTTTGTATCAGCGACCAATCGCGAAAGCACCAAGGGGTCTTAAACCAAGAAACAAAATCTCATTGGCTGTTGTCAATTTCTGACAACGTGATTCGTTCAGATGCGTCACGTGGTGTGCTAAAACACTTCCTGGTTAGCTTTCCGCTAGAAATTGAAATCTCAAAATGGCAAAAGAACGACGAAAAAAACGTTCACAGAGAAGACGACAACAATTGTCACTTGCACGAAGCAAGGTTATACAAAAAAACCCGAACATGAAATGCCTTCACGGAGTGCGTCGAGGCGCGAGCTGTCATCCAGAGAACAGGAGGGTTCAGCTAGCGCCTCACTGCCATCTGTAAAGGTCGTTTACTCAAGATGAGTTTCTTCTCCTACTCTGAGTTCGAAATGTCAACTTCAGTAGCACGTAGAGACACCAAACCTTCCAGTTATATTCCTATCAATATTATGAAGGCTTTTACAGAAGGGTTTGTTCATATATAATTCATAGCCTGAATTATACAACATTGTACACCTAGAAACATGGTGGAAATGGATATTTTATGGGCTGTTGACAGTGTGTTCTGATTTATGGAGTGATACAAAGAGATATCCAAAATCCCTTCTGTAAAAGCCTTAGATGCTAATATGACTACAAAATGAAACAAGAATTTTGAACCTGGCTTTATCCAAAGTTCAGATTTATATTCCTGAAATGTGTTAAAATATGCGCATATTTAATGAGATAATGGATAATTTGCATATTTAAACATGCTATTTCAGAACACTTGTAATACAAAAGACAATTGCCTTATTGTAAGTAATTAACTGGAGAAATTTCTAGCTGATAACTTTAAGTTAAAAAAATTACCCTATTCACCTGGGGTGTCTCGCCTTAAGGCTAGAATTCTGCACTAAGCCACATTTTTATTTTATTTTATTATTTGTGACTGAATGTGAACTTGTGAAGCTCGTCAAGCTACCTCTTTCCAGTAGTTATTTTTCTTTTGTTACTGCACTATCTGCACTCAATTTATTTACATGGTTATTTTGTGGTGGACGACCACTGATAAGCTGTATTTTGTTTTGATCCAATGCTGCTGTGAAAGAAGCTGTATCCATGTTGGGTAGAATGGATACTTGGGTACTGTCATTTAAATACAAAAATAACCTTAAGGGACAACTTGAATGCTTTTTTCCTTGTTTTCTCTTAACGCATCGCATAAAGATCGGATCGGGAAAAATCGGTATCCGCAGATTGTCAAAATCAAATGATCGGAATCGGATCTGGAGCAAAAAAGGGTGATCGGGACATCCCTAGTTATAAGTGTACATACATTCGCTCACATTATAAACGATGGTCGGGTTGCATTTTTCTGGAACTTTTGAACAAGCTTAATGGAAGAAATTAAAGTGTGGTAGTGTAGTATGTCGTGTTGATCCGTGGTGCACTCATAACGCGCAGGGCTCGAGTGAGACTCAGGTTTGAGTCCAGCATGAACTTGTGTTATTTTCATGTCGATGCACACGGAATATTATGTCTGAATAGAGGATTCCTTATATTGTTTGCCGAGACCAACATTCATGACTCATCAGCATTTTAAAGGCTAAGTAGCTGCACATGACATCTCTGCTGCTTTGCAAAACGAGTGAACAGTCACATGTTATCCGGATGAGTGCTGCAGAATACTGTTTCTATAAAAGGGATACATGTGTGTGTAGTCTTTCATATTACACATGATCGCTGGTAGATAGCCACAGAAGTCTTAACCCAGTTTAACCTGGGCGGAAGTTTCCAGGTCACAGCTGCTTTCAGACTGTGAGTAAACCACCTGCGCTTCCCTGGAGGCTGCTGAAGGCACACGGGTCTCCGGTGGACTTGGCATCACATTAGGAACGATATTCAGTGATAGGTCTGGCAACAATAGCTGCTTTAAATGATTTATTGGAGCTCGCAATGTTTTGAACAGACATCCCCAGCCAACTCGTTTTTCTTGTTGTAGTCCTCGCTGTTCGCGTCCGGATATCTCCATGGTAACCACAAGCTCACACACTGGGACTGAATGTGCATCAAAGTCTTCCTACCGAGCCAAATATACCAACAGATGTATGTAAACGACAGAAGAAGCGATCGAAATGTGTATTTCAGTCGAAGGCCACTGTAAAGAGCTCTGTAACCCAGTTAACCCGGAACACCGGACGAGTAGCGTGACAACATGTGCGGCGGAAGAAGGAGAATAAGATGAGATAAGTGTGTCGACACTAGACGGTGTGTGGCTTCGACAGTCAAACAGATTACAAATACTCAACAGAGGAATTAATACTGGATTTCTGCTTTTATAAAATAGTTGTTTCTGACCTGAGATCCGCGTGCCCTCCGCTGATCCTCCATCTTGTTTCTGTTTCTTCCTGGTACGTCACTACCCGATCCGTCCCCCTGCCCGATCTGTACTGCGCATGTGCGAGATGGACCGCCATATTGGACAACTCCGGACGGCAACCCAGGAAGGACACTTGACACAGTGGCTTTTAGCAAAGCTCAAAAAGAAAACTCGAGAGAGATGAGTTATTGTTATTACAACGTGACTTCCCTATTACGGCCCGTCTACGCTACAGCGTCGAAAGCTCCAATCTGCCCGTTCACTTTCAATGGGGTGACGTCACGTAGCCGCGCTTTTTCGCCGAACTGAATTGTGGGTAGCAGAGCGGTCCGTCTCCGGCGTCCCAGGCGACCAGAAGTTGAACATTGTTCAACTTCTGGTCGCCTGGGACGCCGGAGTAGCCAGCGCCAGCCAATCAAATCCCGTTTCCCAAAATGTGACAGCTGAAGCCGTAGCCAATCAAACCGCGTCTAAGCTGGGAGAGATATCCCGCCGTTCATTTCTATATTTCAAAAAAAGTTGGAGGAGAAACTAACTATCGCCGTAGCAATCACCCGGTTGTGTACGACCAGACCCTCTTCACCTACCGGGACACAGACCGGAGGAACCAGCATGGAGGGAGGTGGCAGAGGCAGTGGGGGAACTGGTAGGGTTTCGCCTGTTTGGGGAGTTTATATATATATATATATATATATATATATATATATATTGCTCGCATAAAATCCCCGGGGGTTTTTGCTTTGTATGTCGGGGGCGGGAGATTCATGTGATTGGTTGTTGGTCGTGTTGCTTGAATAAAATCCCCAAGCTCCAGACACGCCCAGCTCCAAGCTCTCTCTGGAGCCGTAGTGAGGACGCTCCGTTATTTAACAACTCTTTTTATTGAATTCTTTTATTTGGGGTTAAGTACGTCGTCAGAATAAGTGAGGAATGAATTTAACTTCTGTCAGACAGCCATATGCCATACATTCACAGTAAATATGTATTCAGTATGATAGCTGTCTAACAGAAGTTAAATCCATTCCTCACTTATTCTGACGACGTACTGAACCCCAAATCAAAGAACCCAATAAAGAGAGTTGTAAATAATAGGGAAGTCACGTTGTAACAACAATAACTCTCTCTCTCTCTCTCTCGAGTTTTCTTTCTGAGCTTTGCTAAAAGCCACTGTGTCAATGTTGTCCTACTTGGGTTGCCGTCCAGAGTTGTCCAATATGGCGGACCATCTCGCACATGCGCACTGCAGATCGAGCAGAGCTGCAGATGAGTTTTTATTATATCAAAAACCTGTTGAAATGCTACTGATATTTTACTGTCCCCAAAAAGCGCGTCGCAGCCTCCAGGAAAGCTTCTTTCACAACTTCGCCGTCTTTGAAAGACTTCATGTGTTTCGCAAGAACGTGACTGACCCGATAAGATGCTCTGGAGCAGCCTATCGTGTTGTTGGCCTGGTGAAAATGGACTGCTGTGCATTTAGCTGTCCTCTCAGGCCCCTCCCCTTTAGCTGTCCTCTCAGGCCCCTCCTCTTTAGCTGTCCTCTCAGGCCCCTCCCCTTTAGCTGTCCTCTCAGGCCCCTCCCCTTTAGCTGTCCTCTCAGGCCCCTCCCCTTTAGCTGTCCTCTCAGGCCCCTCCCCTTTTGGAGCGTAGGGCAGAATTAGGAGGGAATTCCGTCTCGTAGCGTTTGTGCACTGTTTTGAAATGCCGCTCCTTTGTAACGCGTTACTGTAATAATATTACTTTGTCGGTAACGGAGTAGTGTAACTCGCTACTTTTGTAATTCAGTAATCACACTACAGTTACTAACATTGCCCCGACACGCGTTACTTCGTTACTTACTCAAATCAGTCATAATCACACTGACAGACAAGAGGGGTTTCCGCCGCAGGTTTATATGCAGAGGCGCGGGAAGGTATTTTGAGTGGGGGGGCTGAGGTGCTGGACTCCAGTGAACACTATTACGGGCACTATAGAGCACGCACAAAAGCACTCCCCACACGCAAACACACAGCACACTGGCGACTGTAAGGCTCGATAATCAGCTCGGCATATAGGCGGGGGTAAAGTGCTATTTTTTACGAGTGGGGAGCGGACCTCACCTCCTCTAGGGGGGACCTCACCTCCTCTAGGGAGGTCCGGGGGCATGCTCCCCCGGGAATTCTGTATTCATACGCAGTGGGGGGTCAAACAGCTGAGGGCCCAGGAGCCCTGAGCGTAGGCTTGAGGGATTTCTATCAGATTTCTCCACACAGGTTGCTGGCGCCAAAAGGGGGACCCAGGAGGCCGACACAGCGGAGTTTGTCTGGCTGAAGGTCCTCAGGCCAAAGTGGCTCTCTGGCCCCGACCGAGTGACCCAGCGGACCTCTCATGCCATCCGCATAGGAGGAAAGGGGGACAGCTGGTGCCAGTGTGCGGCGGGGAAACCACCTGCTGGGACCGGGGACGACATCTGGACGGACGTGGCCCTCGCAGAGGATGTCGACTCGGAAGCAGCCATCAGTGGAACGGAGGAGGAGGATCCAGAAGACATCTCTCCAGCATCGACCCGGAAGCCGCCATCAGCGGCCGGAAGAGGAGGATCCAGAAGACATCTCTCTAGCAGGCAGCCCAGAAGCCGCCGTCAGCGGATCGGGGGGACAAAGACACGGCAAGCCAGGACGGCCCAGGGGACTCCACTCTCCGTTGAAACAGGTGGATATAGCCGGTGTGGACTTTGTTTCAATATCCCATTCTTTGAGGGAGAAGCTGCCCCTTCCCCTTCGTACTAAATGCCCTTTTTGGCTTACACGCGGAGGAGGACGAGCACGATGACTCAGCCGACAAGGACCATTTTTTAAACTATATTTTGGTCTCCCTCCACGGTCATAAGAAGCTGTTATGGTGGACTGTCCTAAAGGTTCAAAGTCTCTGAATCCCAGCGTCTGATGGATTTATATAAATGTTGGGGAACAGACATAGAAAAGAATGACCTGGTCATGTTCCAAATGCTGTGTGTAAGTTGGTCTCTGAAGGTGAGATCAGAAGAGGCATTCAAGCAAACAGATATTGTTCTAAACTATAAAGTAAACATGTATTATCTTGAACTGTATTGAAGTGAACATGTATTATTTGGGACTGTTTTAAAGTAATCGTATATATATATATAAACCTTCTTACTTACACTCCCTGACCCAGATATCAACACACACACACACACACACACACACACACACACACACACACACACACACACACACACACACACATACACACTTCCTCTCACCAACACACACACAGGTTCTTTTCAAGGTTCTTTCTGGGGCCAATATAATCTCAAGCACCAATATATCTGTGTACAATGTTTGATACCAATATATCTGTGTACAATGTTTGATACCAATATATCTGTGTACAATGTTTGATACCAATATATCTGTGTACAATGTTTGATACCAATATATCTGTGTACAATGTTTGATACCAATATATCTGTGTACAATGTTTGATACCAATATATCTGTGTACAATGTTTGATACCAATATATCTGTGTACAATGTTTGATACCAATATATCTGTAGTGTGTACAATGTTTGATTGTTTGGGAAAGAATAGTTTGTGTGAACCCTTCCTTGGGGAATTAAAGGAGTGGAGTCCGGTGGAAGATAAGAAGTGACTCTCCGCCCCAAATATGTCCATACTGTTGTTTATTCATGCCAAATGCCCCGTTTCTGACTGGCTGGTCCCGGTACCCGTATCGCACGGCAGCGGAACTGGGAGTCCAGAGTACTCTGTCAACTTGTATTGGTGTCTTTTACCATTAACATCAGATTATTGTTTTGAACTCCTTCTTTTATTAATCTGGCCAGGCTCATCTAACGGACGGCGCGGAGCAGAGCTGGGCTTTAAGCCACTACCGTGTCTGCTCCAACACCATCCCTGAATCATAACTATTATAATACAATATAATTACTGAGAAATCGATTAATTAATGTGAAGATAGCTTTAATATTGTGTGTATAGTTTGAATATTAAATCTATCAACTAAATATAGTGTCGTAGAAAGTTAAATATGTGCCTCTTAAAGGCTGTAAAGAATAATTTGGCAACATCTACATCAAGGGAAATTAAAAATATATTAACACGTTTCATTTAAAGATAATAAGCCTCTTTATATTTGTCCGAAATTCGCTTTATTTGACATTTTCTAACAGAATTACCCCGAGTTGGTACAGTCCAGTCTCCCCAGAGAATGGTACAGTCCAACTGCCAGCGGGAAAGCGCTGTTTGTCACGTGACACGATGTACCCGGTCACCATGGCGACAGAAGAAGGAGAAGGATCGTAGCTTAGAAACGAGAGAAAGCAGAGACTTTGTCTCCGGATTCGCACCATAGCCCTGGGGTTTCTGCGGTACGTAACCCTTCTAATGTCCCGGTAAACTTGCATTGAGACAGGTATGAACCACAGAGAGTTAGGGTCCAGCTACAGCCCAGGGTTTAGCCACATGCTAACGTTAGCTTCAGAGCTAGCGGTCTGTATGTGTAAACAAAGACAGGACGAGCTGCAAATGAAACAAAGAATACTTAAAACCAACTAAAACATGTTTCTGATGGAAGGAACCGACCTTCCTCTCTTTGAATGTGGTGTATACCTTTCAGATCACATCTAGCAACAGTTACAGCCTTACAGTGAACCGTGTCTGTGGTTGGAAACTCTACTTTAAGGTCACATACTCCTCAGCTACATCTCAGAGATACATATTATTTGTTTTAATACTCTTTGTTTGTCTTGATTATATCTCACATTTACATTAACAGTAATATATGTATACATGCTACTAAATATATGATACTCTACATACAAAGTACTCAGTGTATGTTGTGGGGCAATGAAGGAGCACATGTTGGCGGGTCGCAGCCCGAAGACAAGAGGAAGGATCGAGGAGGGCACACAGTGTATACAGTTAGCACACATAGGTCCGTGCGGAAACAACACCCCGACCTGTAGTTCCGCGAGTGAAGGATGTAATCCAGTGGTCACACAGTTCACTCCTCACCCTTTCTCAACACTGAAGGAAAAGGGTTTGATGATACATTAAAATAAACGCCATGTTTAAACTTTGATGTGCTTTATACATTTCAGATAACAACTGTCAACAGTTAACGGTACACAAATAATCAGCTGTTCATGGTTGGAAAGTAAATAAAGTACATTTACTCAAATACAGATTGCAGGTAGTTGTATTAGCTGAAGTATTTTCATTTGATGTCACTTTATACTACTTCTTAATTACATACCAGATATACATATGCACTTTTAATAAGACAAGAGTTACACATCATGTGAAACTGAAACTGGTATATATATATATATATATATATATATATATATATACATATATATATATATATATATATATATATACATATACATGATGGTTATTAAGTCATCTCAATATATGTCTGTTTTCTTTCCGCTGTCTCTCATTAGGGTGAGAGTTATCACGATGCCGGGGGAAAACGGGGACCAGTTCAAACAGGGAGACCTGGTGTTCGCCAAGATGAAGGGCTTCCCCCACTGGCCTGCCAGGGTACACACACACACACACACACACACACACACACCACACACACACACACACACACACACACACACACACACACCACACACACACACACACACACACACACACACAGCCCTACTTGCTACAAACTTAAAAATGAAAAGGTTCAACGACGCACACACACAGGCCCGGTTCCAGAACAAAATGACTCGGGGTGCATCTGAGATTCGAGAGGGTGCAGTGGGAAAGTGCTATTTTTATAAGTGGGGAGTGGACCTAACACCCTCTAGGGGGTCCTCACCTCCTCTAGGGGGGTCCTCGCCTCCTCTAGGGGGGTCCTCACCTCCTCTAGGGGGGTCCTCACCTCCTCTAGGGGGGTCCTCGCCTCCTCTAGGGGGGTCCTCCCTCTAGGGGGGTCCGCGGGCATGCTCCCCCGGGAAGATTATTTTTTTTTAAATGTTGAAGTTAAAGCATCAATCTGGTGCACTTTGAGAGCAACATGAGGAGATCTATGGATACACCTCAACACCCATATTAAACAGAACTGTAAGCAGATTTACTATTTCTTTATGGATATTTTACAAATCACTCCCTTTCAAGACCGAAATGTCTACATGCAGAAGATGGCATCTTTTTTACCGGAATATTCCAGCCGATCTGTGTTTTGAAACCATGAGCTGCAAAATGAGCGCCTCACCCCACTGAACAGTACTTTTTTAAATATACCTGGGCAGGCTCTGTTCTCTCAGAGGTCCTCTGGCACTTGCGGGCCGCCGAGGGGTGGAGGTGTTTGGGGCAACGAGGACGGCTGCTCCTTCTCCGTGGGCGAGGCGGGAGGACGTTAGTGTCCACGACAGGCCGCGGGTAACGTAACGTCCCCATGATCTGAACTGTTATCACCTGCAGCAGATGCAGTGTGTGCTGGCGATAAGGGCTGGTTGTTTGAACCATGTTCTGATCCATCACTGACTGCTGGGTCAGCACCTTGCAGAGGACGAACGCGCAGCGGCACAGGTCACGCGCACCTGACATACACTGAACACAAATAGAAAACGCAACACTTTTGTTTTTGCTCCCATCTTTCATGAGAGGAACTCAAAGATCTAAAACATTTTCTATAAACACAAAATAACCATTTCTCTCAAATATTGTTCACAAATCTGAAACAGTGTGTGACAGTGAGCACTTCTCCTTTGCCGAGAGAATCTATCCCACCTCTCAGGCGTGGCATATCAAGATGCTGATCAGACAGCATGGTTATTGCACAGGTGTGCCTTAGGCTGGCCACCATAGAAGGCCACTCTGAAACGTGCAGTTTTGCTTTATTGGGGGGGTCCGAGAACCAGGCAGTATCTGGGGTGAGGGGTAGGGTAATGTTGTGAATCGAGTGGCCTGTGTTCGTCGTCCATAACGTACGCCTGCCCATACCATAACCCCACCACCACCACGGGCCACTCGATTCTGTGAATCACAGATGTATGATTTCACTGCGTCAAGCTCAGACCCCTCCTTATGGAGCTCAGCTCAACATACCTACCTGCGTGCAGATGTGTAGCTAACGGGATATTCTGTGTGCTCAGGTGTGTCAGTGTGACGGCGGTGGAAGCAGTAAGAGAATCCCGGTCTACTTCTTCGGGAAGCATCAGATGTACGTACACACACACACACACACACACACACACACACACACACACACCACACACCGTAATCCTGACAGCAAAGACATGGTGACTTCAGAGTTGAATGTCCGTCCTCAGCGGAACGATCCCTCCGGAGAACATCGTGCCGTACATCGGGAACGAGCTGAAGTTCGGCAGCGGCGTCCGGATCGAAGGCTTCGCTGAAGGCATGTGGGAGATCCAGAACACGCCCGTCGTGGGGAGCAAACTCAAAGTAAGAGTCGCTTATTAAAACTGATGTTCTGTTCAATCCTCTCTCTCCTCATTAGACTCCAGTTCACAACCAGCTGCTCTCGCCTGAAAGTGCAGCAGGTGTACTCGACATTGAGAAACGGCCCCTCTCTCCTCTTGGGTTGCTTGGCTCTACTGGACCTTGGTTCAAGGTTCAAGGTCCTTTATTTTGTCCTACGACCTTAGCGACAGTGTAGCTATGGCGATGAACATCTTAGGTCACAGGCTTCTCCAACAGAGCAACACAATAACACAGATAAACAAAGATCTAGTGCAAGTATATACAAAAATACACACAGTAGTGAAATAGTGCAGAAAGAGTCTATATACAAGTTATAGGAATGATATATTAGATAAATAGATAAATAATGACTGAGTATTAGATGAATGTAATGAAATAGTTTCTAAGTTCAGGTGTTTAATAGTCTTCTGGCCTGCGGGATGAAGCTGTCTCTGAGTCTGGTGGTTGTAGTCCGGATGCTGCGGTACCGCCTGCCAGACGGCAGCAGACTGAACAGAGAGTCTGCTGTGGGGGGTTGGCTTTAGCGTGACAGAAAGTGGCTAGAGCAATTGTCTCTGGATCACGTCCATGGTTTCTTGTGGGGTCGCTGTGTATCCAGTAGCCTTCGAGTAGCCTTCCAGTAGCCTTCCAGTTGCCTTCCAGTAGCCTTCCAGTAGCCTTCCAGTTGCCTTCCAGTAGCCTTCCAGTAGCCTTCCAGTTGCCTTCCAGTAGCCTTCCAGTTGCCTTCCAGTTGCCTTCCAGTAGCCTTCCAGTAGCCTTCCAGTTGCCTTCCAGTAGCCTTCCAGTTGCCTTCCCGTAGCCTTCCAGTAGCCTTCCAGTAGCCTTCCAGTAGCCTTCCAGTAGCCTTCCAGTAGCCTTCTAGTTGCCTTCCAGTAGCCTTCCAGTAGCCTTCCAGTTGTCTTCCAGTAGCCTTCCAGTTGCCTTCCAGTAGCCTTCCAGTTGTCTTCCAGTAGCCTTCCAGTAGCCTTCTAGTTGCCTTCCAGTAGCCTTCCAGTTGCCTTCCAGTAGCCTTCCCGTAGCCTTCCAGTAGCCTTCCAGTAGCCTTCCAGTTGCCTTCCAGTAGCCTTCCAGTTGTCTTCCAGTAGCCTTCCAGTAGCCTTCCAGTAGCCTTCCAGTAGCCTTCCCGTAGCCTTCCAGTTGCCTTCCAGTAGCCTTCCAGTTGCCTTCCAGTAGCCTTCCCGTAGCCTTCCAGTAGCCTTCCCGTAGCCTTCCAGTTGCCTTCCAGTTGCCTTCCAGTAGCCTTCCAGTAGCCTTCCAGTTGCCTTCCAGTAGCCTTCCAGTAGCCTTCCAGTAGCCTTCCAGTTGCCTTCCAGTAGCCTTCCAGTAGCCTTCCAGTTGCCTTCCAGTAGCCTTCCAGTTGCCTTCCAGTTGCCTTCCAGTAGCCTTCCAGTTGCCTTCCAGTTGCCTTCCAGTAGCCTTCCAGTTGCCTTCCAGTAGCCTTCCAGTTGCCTTCCAGTTGCCTTCCAGTAGCCTTCCAGTAGCCTTCCAGTAGCCTTCCAGTAGCCTTCCAGTAGCCTTCCAGTTGCCTTCCAGTAGCCTTCCAGATGCCTTCCAGTTGCCTTCCAGTTGCCTTCCAGTAGCCTTCCAGTAGCCTTCCAGTAGCCTTCCAGTAGCCTTCCAGTAGCCTTCCAGATGCCTTCCAGATGCCTTCCAGTTGCCTTCCAGTTGCCTTCCAGTAGCCTTCCAGTAGCCTTCCCGTAGCCTTCCAGTAGCCTTCCCGTAGCCTTCCAGTAG
The DNA here is from genome assembly GCA_036324595.1 of Champsocephalus gunnari. NCBI lineage: Eukaryota > Metazoa > Chordata > Actinopteri > Perciformes > Channichthyidae > Champsocephalus > Champsocephalus gunnari. The sequence goes on from CM070441.1 coordinate 842,755, forward strand.
CCTTCCCGTAGCCTTCCAGTTGCCTTCCAGTTGCCTTCCAGTAGCCTTCCAGTAGCCTTCCCGTAGCCTTCCCGTAGCCTTCCAGTAGCCTTCCAGTAGCCTTCCCGTAGCCTTCCAGTAGCCTTCCCGTAGCCTTCCAGTTGCCTTCCAGTTGCCTTCCAGTAGCCTTCCAGTAGCCTTCCCGTAGCCTTCCCGTAGCCTTCCAGTAGCCTTCCAGTAGCCTTCCCGTAGCCTTCCAGTAGCCTTCCCGTAGCCTTCCAGTTGCCTTCCAGTTGCCTTCCAGTTGCCTTCCAGTAGCCTTCCAGTAGCCTTCCAGTAGCCTTCCAGTAGCCTTCCCGTAGCCTTCCAGTTGTCTTCCAGTAGCCTTCCAGTTGCCTTCCAGTTGCCTTCCAGTAGCCTTCCAGTAGCCTTCCAGTAGCCTTCCAGTAGCCTTCCAGTAGCCTGAGTTGAGCATGGGGAGTCACCAGTTGCTGTTGCCTCTAGCTGCATAGTGTAAAGGTTCGGTGGATGTTAGCTCTATGTGGGAATCTAGGTTGCTAGATGTGTGTGGTTTGATATGGCTAACATTGTGGAGGATTTATATTGCACTCATGTTCATCGTCCGCAGATGTACGGAGTTTATAGCGAATGCAAATCGAAGATAATACATTTGACAGCGTAGGTAGACCAGATGTTTGGAAAGACCAGATGTTTGGAAATGCATGTGTCTGTAATTCAGTTCATTTTGTAACTTACCAAATCAGAGTAAATTGTGACCTTGGGTGGAAACAGCAAACCTGTAAACACAAAGGAAATAAATAAATAAACAAGGCGTATTTAAACGATCTTCGCCCAGCATAACCACACACCCTCAGAGCATGGTCACCAAGACGGGCAGCGTGTTACAGGGGGATCGGGTTGCTTCCCCCTCCCCTCCGTTTACAGCCCCCCGGAGCGGCGTGGTCCGAGTGCGGGTTGCTGCGGAGCAGAGATACACCTTCAGCCACAGAACTGTAGCGGTCCCGCAGCTTTAATAACGGCTCGCCAACAGTATCAACATCTCTCACGCTGGCTGGGGTCGAGCTGTGTGTTCAATACGCTGCGGTGTGTTTATGAGCGGAGCACGCATTGAACATGCGTTTTAATGAAGACATGCGATGTGATGAAGTTAGCGTTGTACTAACATGCGATGTGATGAAGTTAGCGTTGTACTAACATGCGATGTGATGAAGTTAGCGTTGTACTAACATGCGATGTGATGAAGTTAGCGTTGTACTAACATGCGATGTGATGAAGTTAGCGTTGTACTATGTGCTCCGGTTAGCCCCCGGCGGCCCCGGCCCCTGCTCATAAACAAGCTTGAACTAAACACTCTCGTTCTACTCCAAAGGCCCATGCCACTCACAGGTACATGCATTTCTACGGAGCCCCCTAGGGGACATGGAGAAGAAGAACAAATATATTTAAAAAAATATATATATGTTTTGCGAGATCTCACAAAACCCCGTTGCAGCTTGTAGACGGTCTCTAAGCACTCCTCCTCTCCCCCTCCAGCTGCAGCTTGTAGACGGTCCCTAAGCACTCCTCCTCTCCTCCTCCAGCTGCAGCTTGTAGACGGTCCCTAAGCACTCCTCCTCTCCCCCTCCAGCTGCAGCTTGTAGACGGTCCCTAAGCACTCCTCCTCTCCCCCTCCAGCTGCAGCTTGTAGACGGTCCCTAAGCACTCCTCCTCTCCTCCTCCAGCTGCAGCTTGTAGACGGTCCCTAAGCACTCCTCCTCTCCCCCTCCAGCTGCAGCTTGTAGACGGTCCCTAAGCACTCCTCCTCTCCTCCTCCAGCTGCAGCTTGTAGACGGTCCCTAAGCACTCCTCCTCTCCTCCTCCAGCTGCAGCTTGTAGACGGTCCTTAAGCACTCCTCCTCTCCTCCTCCAGCTGCAGCTTGTAGACGGTCCCTAAGCACTCCTCCTCTCCTCCTCCAGCTGCAGCTTGTAGACGGTCCCTAAGCACTCCTCCTCTCCTCCTCCAGCTGCAGATTGTAGACGGTCCCTAAGCACTCCTCCTCTCCCCCTCCAGCTGCAGCTTGTAGACGGTCCCTAAGCACTCCTCCTCTCCTCCTCCAGCTGCAGATTGTAGACGGTCCCTAAGCACTCCTCCTCTCCTCCAGCTGCAGCTTGTAGACGGTCCCTAAGCACTCCTCCTCTCCTCCTCCAGCTGCAGCTTGTAGACGGTCCCTAAGCACTCCTCCTCTCCTCCTCCAGCTGCAGATTGTAGACGGTCCCTAAGCACTCCTCCTCTCCTCCTCCAGCTGCAGCTTGTAGACGGTCCTTAAGCACTCCTCCTCTCCTCCTCCAGCTGCAGCTTGTAGACGGTCCCTAAGCACTCCTCCTCTCCTCCTCCAGCTGCAGCTTGTGACCGATGCTTGATGTTTAGCCCGGATGGCGGCGCGTATCGAACTGTTCTGATCAAAGCGACTCTGTAGCTCGTTGTCTATCTGCTATGATTGTAAAGTCATGTTGTTTGTATGTTTACAACGTTATGTTCGTGAGTTATTGATCCGCGAAATTCGAATCTGTCCATAACTCAGCTCAGAGGAGCGTGCATGTCCTCGCTCTGAGTGTTCTCCTGAGGTGTCTGCACTTTGTGAAACCCTTTATATACCGTCTGTGTGAAACCGTGCCTATTGCCAAGCACTGATGTTATATCTTTATATTTAAGGCCAAGCTCAAAGTCACATCGATGAACCGCTCCATTGTTGTGGTTTCTGTGTTGCCGTGGCGCCGAACTGACCAGGAAGTACTGAATGAAAGGTGTCCGTGTCCCCTCGGGGGCTCCGTACGCTTCAGTCACCACATTCAGAACATCTTTTCAGGGACCTTTACTTTCTTCTTTGCTGCTTTGCTACACGTGGTTACACTTTGCCAATAGAAAGACAGACGGTAAACTAGTTGTTTATCTTGACACGACACGAAATGGATAAACATCTAAACATAGTTTTAAATAAAATAAACAACCATTTCAAATCCTTACCTTATTTAAAAGTGTTTTTGGGTCCGAGCGGGTAGCGGTGTCATGGCGGCTGCAGCTTTGTGCGTCACGTGGTCATGTGACCAGAAGTACACCATGTACCTCTGAACTGTAGAGGAGTAGAAGTACACCATGTACCTCTGAACTGTAGAGAGTAGAAGTACACCATGTACCTCTGAACTGTAGAGAGTAGAAGTACACCATGTACCTCTGAACTGTAGAGAGTAGAAGTACACCATGTACCTCTGAACTGTAGAGAGTAGAAGTACACCATGTACCTCTGAACTGTAGAGAGTAGAAGTACACCATGTACCTCTGAACTGTAGAGAGTAGAAGTACACCATGTACCTCTGAACTGTAGAGAGTAGAAGTACACCATGTACCTCTGAACTGTAGAGAGTAGAAGTACACCATGTACCTCTGAACTGTAGAGAGTAGAAGTACACCATGTACCTCTGAACTGTAGTGAGTAGAAGTACACCATGTACCTCTGAACTGTAGAGAGTAGAAGTACACCATGTACCTCTGAACTGTAGAGAGTAGAAGTACACCATGTACCTCTGAACTGTAGAGGAGTAGAAGTACACCATGTACCTCTGAACTGTAGAGAGTAGAAGTACACCATGTACCTCTGAACTGTAGAGAGTAGAAGTACACCATGTACCTCTGAACTGTAGAGGAGTAGAAGTACACCATGTACCTCTGAACTGTAGAGAGTAGAAGTACACCATGTACCTCTGAACTGTAGAGGAGTAGAAGTACACCATGTACCTCTGAACTGTAGAGAGTAGAAGTACACCATGTACCTCTGAACTGTAGAGGAGTAGAAGTACACCATGTACCTCTGAACTGTAGAGAGTAGAAGTACACCATGTACCTCTGAACTGTAGAGGAGTAGAAGTACACCATGTACCTCTGAACTGTAGTGAGTAGAAGTACACCATGTACCTCTGAACTGTAGAGGAGTAGAAGTACACCATGTACCTCTGAACTGTAGAGGAGTAGAAGTACACCATGTACCTCTGAACTGTAGAGGAGTAGAAGTACACCATGTACCTCTGAACTGTAGTGGAGTAGAAGTACACCATGTACCTCTGAACTGTAGAGGAGTAGAAGTACACCATGTACCTCTGAACTGTAGAGGAGTAGAAGTACACCATGTACCTCTGAACTGTAGAGGAGTAGAAGTACACCATGTACCTCTGAACTGTAGAGGAGTAGAAGTACACCATGTACCTCTGAACTGTAGAGAGTAGAAGTACACCATGTACCTCTGAACTGTAGAGGAGTAGAAGTACACCATGTACCTCTGAACTGTAGAGAGTAGAAGTACACCATGTACCTCTGAACTGTAGAGAGTAGAAGTACACCATGTACCTCTGAACTGTAGAGGAGTAGAAGTACACCATGTACCTCTGAACTGTAGAGGAGTAGAAGTACACCATGTACCTCTGAACTGTAGAGGAGTAGAAGTACACCATGTACCTCTGAACTGTAGAGAGTAGAAGTACACCATGTACCTCTGAACTGTAGAGGAGTAGAAGTACACCATGTACCTCTGAACTGTAGAGGAGTAGAAGTACACCATGTACCTCTGAACTGTAGAGAGTAGAAGTACACCATGTACCTCTGAACTGTAGAGGAGTAGAAGTACACCATGTACCTCTGAACTGTAGAGAGTAGAAGTACACCATGTACCTCTGAACTGTAGAGGAGTAGAAGTACACCATGTACCTCTGAACTGTAGAGGAGTAGAAGTACACCATGTACCTCTGAACTGTAGTGAGTAGAAGTACACCATGTACCTCTGAACTGTAGAGGAGTAGAAGTACACCATGTACCTCTGAACTGTAGAGGAGTAGAAGTACACCATGTACCTCTGAACTGTAGAGAGTAGAAGTACACCATGTACCTCTGAACTGTAGAGGAGTAGAAGTAGCACATAGATGTAAATACTCAGGTAAAGTACAAGTACCTCTATAGTATGAAGTTGTTTTTTTGGCCCTCCGGCCCACCGGGGAAACTCCCGGTATTCCCAATGGCCAGTCCGCAACTTGTACTTGAGTACAGTACTTGAGTAAGTGTACTTCCCACCTCTGCTGCTAAGCTACTTCTTAGCGTTAGATTGGTTTTGTGGTGACTGTAGTGTAATACTTCCAGAGAGCCAGCAGGAGGAGCAGCCTGGAGGAGAGCAACGAGACGCCCAGACCTGAGGTCAGTGTTCACTCAATATATTCTATCACTGTTATTCAGGTGTATATCAGTATGTAGTGTCTCTACTTTAAAGAGTCCTCTCCTGCTGATGTTCAGGTGTATATCAGTATGTAGTGTCTCTACTTTAAAGAGTCCTCTCCTGCTGATGTTCAGGTGTATATCAGTATGTAGTGTCTCTACTTTAAAGAGTCCTCTCCTGCTGATGTTCAGGTGTATATCAGTATGTAGTGTCTCTACTTTAAAGAGTCCTCTCCTGCTGATGTTCAGGTGTATATCAGTATGTAGTGTCTCTACTTTAAAGAGTCCTCTCCTGCTGATCTTCAGGTGTATATCAGCATGTAGTGTCTCTACTTTAAAGAGTCCTCTCCTGCTGATGTTCAGGTGTATATCAGTATGTCGTGTCTCTATTTTAAAGAGTCCTCTCCTGTTATATTATTGTTGCAATCAATTAAAAGGAAATGATGAGTAAAATAGTAATAATAAACTCAATGAAGTTTACCTTTCACATGTTGTGGAACCTCAGCTTTGACCTCAAGACTGACCAGCACATGGTGGTCTATCCACATCAGAGAACAGGCTGGATCCAAAGCAGCTGCTTTTGAGGAACACAGGATCTGAAAAGGGGGCAGTTGTTCCATGCTGTGTTAATGTGGCCATTTTCACATTGATGAAAATCCCCCCTAAACCTTTTCTTCAGGGACACCTGGAGACTTCTAACCAGGCTGCTGAGGAAACGGACTTGTGGCTTCAGCTTCTCGAGGTGGTGATTTAGGGACAGGACAGATGGAACAACAGAACTGATTGTCACTATCTTTTCCCCTTGTGTCAAATCTGTTGCTTCTCCAAATGGATTCATGATGTCCACCAACTCCTTCAAAACATTCCACTCCCGTGCTGTGAACAACTACTCCTTGTGCCCAGCCTCTTCTAGTACACGGCAAAGCTTCGGATGTTCACAATGGAGTACTGCCTTCACTTGCCTGAGTGTGGAGTTCCATCTTGTGGTGACAGCAGCAGGGATGCCTTTTTGTTCCCCAAATTCAGCATCAAACACATCTTTAAAAGTTGTGCTTGTATGCAGCAGTGAGCTGAGCTTCGACAACTTTGCAAGAGAAGAGGTTCTTCCTTTTGTTTCCTTCAATCCGTCTCCCACCACCAGCTGCAGTGTGTGCGCAAAACACTGCAAGCGCTGTTTTTTTGCCAGGGCAGCATCTACTGTTTCCTTATCTTCAAGGGAAAGGTCATGCCATAGCTCTGGGTCATCAAGATCATCCTCTTCATCAACATCTTCATCGTCTTGCTCCGTTGGGAAGCACACAGTGAACGCGTTACGCATGTTGGCGGCATTGTCACTCTTTAATTAGTGTCTCTACTTTAAAGAGTCCTCTGATGTTCAGGTGTATATCAGTATGTGGTGTCTCTACTTTAAAGAGTCCTCTCCTGCTCATGTTCAGGTGTATATCAGTATGTAGTGTCTCTACTTTAAAGAGTCCTCTCCTGCTGATGTTCAGGTGTATATCAGTATGTAGTGTCTCTACTTTAAAGAGTCCTCTCCTGCTGATGTTCAGGTGTATATCAGTGTGTAGTGTCTCTACTTTAAAGAGTCCTCTCCTGCTGATGTTCAGGTGTATATCAGCATGTAGTGTCTCTACTTTAAAGAGTCCTCTCCTGCTGATGTTCAGGTGTATATCAGTATGTAGTGTCTCTACTTTAAAGAGTCCTCTCCTGCTGATGTTCAGGTGTATATCAGTATGTAGTGTCTCTACTTTAAAGAGTCCTCTCCTGCTGATGATCAGGTGTATATCAGTATGTAGTGTCTCTACTTTAAAGAGTCCTCTCCTGCTGGTGTTCAGGTGTATATCAGTATGTAGTGTCTCTACTTTAAAGAGTCCTCTCCTCTGATGTTCAGGTGTATATCAGTATGTAGTGTCTCTACTTTAAAGAGTCCTCTCCTGCTGATGTTCAGGTGTATATCAGTATGTAGTGTCTCTACTTTAAAGAGTCCTCTCCTGCTGATGTTCAGGTGTATATCAGTGTGTAGTGTCTCTACTTTAAAGAGTCCTCTCCTGCTGATGTTCAGGTGTATATCAGTATGTATTTAAACCTGTACTTTTATTTAATGATAAATCAAACTTGAACATTGTGGGGTTTATTTTACAGACTTTTATTTTAGTTTTTAGATATATCTGCATCACAGCCTCTCACTGACTCTTTATCTGTCTGTCTTTTTTAGAAACAGAGAAGAAAAAAGGAACCAAAACAATTCAGCTGTGACCAATGTGGGAACGATTTCGCTACACGAAGTGGACTTCAGGCCCATTATCGTATTCACACTGGAGAGAAACCACACATCTGTGACCAATGTGGGAAAGCTTTCACTGCACCAAGTGGACTTCAGGCCCATTATCGTATTCACACTGGAGAGAAACCATACAGCTGTGACCAATGTGGGAAAGCTTTCATTGTACGAGGAGGACTTAAGGTCCATTATCGTATTCACACTGGAGAGAAACCATACAGCTGTGACCAATGTGGGAAACCATTTTCTCAAAAAAACAACCTTTCAATACACCAGCGCATGCACACAGCAGAGAAACCACACAGCTGTGACCAATGTGGGAAAGATTTCACTACACAAAGTGCACTTCAGGTCCATTATCGTATTCACACAGGAGAGAAACCACACAGCTGTGACCAATGTGGGAAAACATTTTCTCAAAAAAGCAGCCTTTCATCACACCAGCGCATCCACACAGCAGAGAAACCACACAGCTGTGAAGTGTGTGGGAAAGCATTTTCTCAAAAGGTTACCCTTGAATACCACCAACGCATTCACACAAGAGAGAAACCATACAACTGTGAAGAGTTTGGGAAAACGTTTGCTCAATCAAGTGATCTCACAGCACATCATCTTATTCACACAGCAGAGAAACCACACAGCTGTGAAGAGTGTGGGAAAACATTTTCTCAAAAAACTACCCTTGAATACCACCAACGCATTCACACAGTAGAGAGACCATACAACTGTTAATAGTATGGGGAAACTCTCTACATCAGGTCATCTTAAGATCCATCATCGTATTCACACAGAAGAGAAACCACACAGCTGTGAAGAGTGTGGGGAAACCTTTTCTCAAGGTAGTAATCTTAGATCCCACCAGTGCACTCACTCTGCCTCCAACTGATCCTTTTCTGAGTCAAGCTAGCATTCCCCCTGATTTTTTCCAAATGTAAAGCTGACCAACAGTGACTTTACGCTCTAATAAACATGTTTTTTATGGACTACATTCAGACTTCCCCAAAACCCGGCTGCCCTCACTAACTTAGTTCTATATGTGAGTGCTCTCGTTAATAAAAATGTTTTTTGATTTATATAAAGCAAATGTATGCTGTTGCTGCGATGCTGAACGTAACAATGATCTGTCTACCAGCAGTCTGTGAATGTGAAGTTTAGGGAACATCTGTAAATAGAAGCATCTCTTGATCTTTGGTCTGTATATATTATACTTCCTAATCAATTATCTGTTATGTGTGCAGATGCAATTTCAGTGAGCATCAAGTTCAGAATGTTTGTTGCCACACACCGTATTTGCTTCTGTGTGTGACGTTCACGGAATAGTTTTTATTCTACGTTTATGTTCAATTGAAAGGTTTGAGTTGCCTTTTTGGTACTTTTTTATTTATTACTTCAAGTGATGTTCAAAACACTAAGACACGTTTGGTATGAGAAGTGATAAAGTATATTTGTGACGTTCTTGTTTTGTTAGTGAAACTCTGCTATAATATTATCTCATGTTCATTCTTTGACTTCATTGTGACGGCCGTCACAGTAAATGTGATTCTTGCTGCTGTAATAATCTGAGCTGTAAACTTAAAACTTGCTTTCTAGTTTCTCATTTCATTTCATTTCATTGTTTATTTGAATAGGGACAATGCACATTCATGAACACTTAAGACAAATAATGCTTCAAGTGTAAATATGCCGGATTTTAGCTCTGGCATACAATTTATAAGAACATGACATTTATAAACATAGCAAAAAATAAATACATGATATGCAAGAGCAGCACACACAAGTATTTACCACATGGCAGTACAATATAGCAGCAACGACATATCAAGTTTAAGAGATGATACAAGAGCTGCATAAAGTGCAAGAGGAGATACCCCTGTGTTAAAGTGCATTTAGCGGTGATTGCACGTCTGGTTGCTTCAATCGTTAAAACGACAATCCCGTATCTCAGTTGGGAGGCTGTTCCACAAAGAGCTGTCTTTAATGGAGAGGACATTTTGTCCAAAAGTTGTCCGTCTGCGGTGGACTTCACAGTCTCCTCTGGTTTCTGACCTAGTGCAGCGTCCAGTGTGTTTTTTGTGGATGAACTCCCCTAAGCAGTCCATGTAAACATTTATAATATAAACATACTTTTAAAAGACTTAAAATTATCAAAACTCAAGAAATTGTGTTTTCCAAGGATGGTACAGTGGTGGTATGTGGCTTTCTGTCAAACACCTGGATAGCTCTCTTGTACAGCTGTTCGATGGGTTTCAGGTTTGTGGCACAAGCAAACGACCAGTTTGTCAAACCGTATTCAATGTGGGATAGAATCACACAGTGGAGGTGTGACTTTGCAGCATCGACAGTTAAGAAAGGTCTCATTTGTAAAAAAAAATGCAAGTTGAATTTAATGATATTGGATACTTTCTTAAAGGTCCCATGTCATGCTTTTCCAGTTATTACCCGTCCCCTTGTGTGTTATGAAGGTTTTTCTGCATGTAAACGGTGTGCAGTGTCAAAAACCCTCAAAGTACACCATGTAGCGAGTAAAACTGTAAAACAGTCTCTGCTGCCCCAAAACGCCACACTTATTGTTTTTACTTCGGCTGTGAGTGTTTGTGTGTGCTCAGGATGAGTTTCACTTGTTCTCCTGTATCGGCGACACGGAAGCCTGTCTGCTCCTGCAGCAGCTCACACAGCTGCGAGCAGCAACGAGCCTCTCAGCTTCGCGACCAATCAGAGCACACTGGGATCACAGGGAGGGGGGGCAGGAGCTCCAACAAGCCGTTTAGGACAGAGAGTGAATACACATACTTTACAGACTTGCTGTTTGAGAAACCAATGTGAGTTTGGAAAATGGCACAGTATAAATCTACTTTAGTATACCCCAACAATGGAATTATGATCAGTGGAAATGGCCATGACATGGAATCTTTAAAAGTCAAGTTTGAGTCCAGTATGACTCCAAGATACTGAACTGGGAGACTAGTTCTATTTCTGCTCCGTTTAAAAACACCTTGGATCCTTCGATTTTGACTGGTCGTTTACTGAACGTCATGCATACTGTTGTTTTGCATTTAACTGTAAGCAAATGTTGTTCAGCCAGTGTTGAACCTCGTCCAAAGCATTTGAGAGACAGGATGAGATCATTTCAGTGTTTTTCCGGTGTACAAAGATGACCGCATCGTCGGCATACATTAGCACATTCAAATCAGGACATACATTAGGCAAGTCATTAATGTACAGAGAAAACAGTAATGGTCCAAGAATGGAACCTTGTGGAACCCCAACAGGGTTCACAAGGTCGGGGATTTGGCTCCGTTGACCAAAACACACTGTTTCATGTCCGATAAGTAAGACTTAACCCACTGTATTGAATCTGCCGAAAAATTGAAATACGTCAGGTTTGTAAGGAGCAAGCAAGCAAGTAAGTCTTGTAAGGTGGTCAACAGTGTCTCATTAAAGTTGTCGACACAAAGAGACTCTTTGACTCCTCATTAGAAACTGTTTAATGTTTTATAATTACTTACAATCACTTTGCATTAGGTTTTTAAGCTTGGTCTTGGTTTACTAGCAACAAATAATAGAACGAGTATTAAAATATATATACATAGAGTATTCTGATTATTTGTATTTATTTAGTCATTTATATTTTCGTTTATCGTTTTCCCCTTTTATCTTTTATTAATAGGTATTATTATTATAGATTTGAATAGTTATTGATATTTGCTTTAAGTCCAATATATTCATCAAATTATCACTTTACTTATCTATCGATGTGTGTATTTATTTATCCCTTTTTCCCATTAATGTATATTTTTTATTAGATTTGCATTTTGTCTTTCTCCCTTTGTATTTCTTTGTTTACTGTAGAAGTGTCCTTGGGGTTTATGAAAGGCACTATCTACATTTCAGTTATTATTATTAAATCATTTAAATTCTAGTAAAAGGACCAAATAAGAAAACTACTACAACATTAAGTTAAGTATATAATATCTATATGTAATATAGATATACTCAAAAATAATATTAATACGCACAGTATAATGACCAACTATTCGTTAAAATAAAATACAAAATGTGCAGTATTGGTATGCCGAGGAAAGCCTTGCAAATATTCAAGAAGGGATCTTTGTGTACAATGTGCAAACAAAGACTGACTTATTACATATAGAGGAAAATAAAAAAACACGTTAGGTATAGAATGAAAAGACCAAAGCTTTCTTCAGCCTTGGTTGAGGAAAAGGACACCACACGATGGCTGTATGTTCAAAACCAGAAACACTACATATACATTTCGTGTCAGTTATTTATAATTTGTAACATTGTTAATGTGTTTTTAATAAGCATTTAAACATTTTCAATTCATTTCAGAAAATGTTGAAAGACTTAAAAAAAATATATATATATTTAGCACGAAAAAAACGAAAAGCGTACACAATGGTATATGTAACAGTCAAATATGTTTTAAAAAACTAACTTAGAGGTGGGGTAGGTCATTTTGGAGAAACCAGAATTTGAAAATACACAACCGGAAAAAAATCTGCCCCTTCCTCACAGAGCCCCTCCCCCAACACACGAACGCACTCATGACCAATGAGGGCACGAGGTCAGTCTGTGCCCCGATGGAAGGCTGACAGGCAGGTAGGCCATCAGTTATTTTAGCCGGCTCAGATGATTGGTCGAGCTTTTTACAGCACTACGGCTTCAAAGCACTTCAGATATTCATTGCTATCGGATGTTAAGAGCATTCCATGGAATATAACAACACGTGTTTCTGAAGTGAATTACCTACCCCACCTTTAAGTGGATGTCATTCAAGACCTTTACCAGAGCAGTCTCAGTGTTGTGGTTTGTGTCCTCTCGGTTTTTATCATTAATCTGATGGAATTGCGTCATGGTGTTTGCATTGACATTAGGTGGACACAGGGTGTATACCTAGGTATTAGGGATGTTAAGATGCACCGATTCGCACGGTGCACCGGCATAATAATAATAATACATTTTATTTCTATAGCGCTTTTCTTGAACCTGGAACAGGGTGAGGGACTCAGACTCACGGAGGTCTTGGGGGAGGGAGTTCCAGAGCTTCGGGGCTGCCACAGAGAAGGCTCTGTCGCCGAAGCTCCGGAGTTTGGCTTTGGGGATGGAAAGCAGACCTGCTGAGGTGGATCTGAGGGTCCGGGGTGGTTGGTAGAGGATGAGGAGGTCAGTGAGGTAGGGGGGGGGGCAGATGGTGGAGGGCTTTGAAAGTGAGGACCAGGAGTTTGTAATGGATGCGGTGAGAAACGGGGAGCCAGTGGAGTTCTTTGAGGACCGGGGTGATGTGATGCCATGATTTGGTGTGGGGGAGGAGTCTGGCGGCTGCGCTCTGGACACGCTGGAGTCTACTGAGGGAGGTGGAGCTGATGCCGTGGAGGAGGAGGTGGAGCTGATGCCGTGGAGGAGGAGGTGGAGCTGATGCCGTGGAGGAGGAGGTGGAGCTGATGCCGTGGAGGAGGAGGTGGAGCTGATGCCGTGGAGGAGGAGGTGGAGCTGATGCCGTGGAGGACGAGGTGGAGCTGATGCCGTAGAGGAGGAGGTGGAGCTGATGCCGTAGAGGAGGAGGTGGAGCTGATGCCGTGGAGGAGGAGGTGGAGCTGATGCCGTAGAGGAGGGAGTTTCAGTAGTCGAGGCGGGAGGAGATGAAGGCGTGAATGAGTCGCTCAGCTGCAGGGCGGGTGAGAGAGGGACAGAGTTTTGCAATATTGCGGAGGTGGAAAAATGAGGTTTTTACAACTTGACGGATGTGGGGCTCGAGGGAGAGGGTGGGGTCAAATATCACGCCAAGGTTGCGTGCCTGGGTGGAGGGGGAAACAGGGGTGCCATCAATGGTGACTGTCAGGTTGGGGGTTTTGCTGAGGGTGGATTTGGAGCCGATGAGGAGGACTTCAGTTTTATTGCTGTTGAGTTTGAAGAAGTTGTGTTGCATCCAGGATTTTATTGCAGTCACACAGGATTCGATGTGGGTGAGTGTGTGTGGGGATTTGGTACTGAGGTAAATCTGGGTGTCGTCGGCATAGCAGTGAAAGTCCAGGTTGTATTGGCGGAGAATCTGACCAAGGGGGAGGATGTAGATGATGAAGAGGAGGGGGCCGAGTACTGAACCTTGGGGAACACCTTGGGTGACTGAAGCTGTGGCAGAGGTGTGGTTGTTGAGGGAGATGAAGTGGGATCTGTCGGAGAGGTAGGACTGGAGCCATCTGAGTGCAGTACCTTCGATACCGATATCATATATCATATATCAGGCATAAACGTTCAAGTTGAGAGTGTACCGGTTGAGAGAGTGCACATCGGCTACAGTTTGGGTTGAACTCGCGATGCATCGATTGTAGCGTATTTGCATCGGTAAAAAACGATTCATTCATAATATCCCCTCATGCTGTCAGCACTCAGCAGAGACGATCTATGATCTTTGCTTCGCACTACGGAGGCCGAGAGTCTCAGTTATCAACAAACACGAAGTCGAGGAGAAAGAGAAACGCAGCGCACCGAAAAATACCTACAAATCAAACGTTTGGCAACACTTCGGATTGTTCGAGAAAGACGGTCAACTCCAAAAATCGCTCGCAAATTGTAAACGATGCCGAGCCGCTTTAAAGTACACACGTAGCACGAGGAACTCAGCGACGCCCATAAAGAGGCGACACGGGGTCTGCGGCTGGAAAGAGAAACCTGGAAGTGAGACGGAGTGAAATCCCTCAGAGGCGTTCTGTCAGAGAGTGTTTAGTTTACAGCAGCCTGTGACGGCCAATCACAGCTCAGCGTCTTCCTCGCTGTCAGCAGTTATGAAATACCTGTTTGAGAAAGAGGTTCTTTGTGTTCTTTATCGTTGCTATAGAAACCACTGCTCTCTGCTCCCTGGTGAGTCGGCCTCTGAGTGAGAGTTCAGCACATCAGGCAGAGCTGGATGGGCGTGGCTCTGCTAGCTGCTATTTGGTCATTGTTAATCCTGAGCGATGCATCCTGACATGGTTTAACTGTGAGGTGTTCACATGACCTCTGGAGAGCGTTCTAAGGTCAAAGGAAGCAGCATGGTGGATGTGCAGCACGCAGAGAGAACCAAATGTGTAAAGCACCTTTTTGTTGATGTATGATTTGCTGCATATGAGGAATACAACAAAAGTCCTCTGTCGTACCAAATTGAAGTATCATTATTTTGCATCGTGTTGAATCGCATCGTATCGAACTGTATCGCAACAGGGCTGAATCGTATCGCATCGCCTGGTGTTTTAAATGCATCGTTAATGTATCGTATTGTTGGAAACGTATCGAGATGCGCATCGGCCTCAGTGATGGAGAAGCACATCTCTACTAGGTATATTACATGAAGTAAATACAACTCAAACTACTTCCGGAGTGCTTTACATGAACCCCCAAAGCATCTCACCTAAAGTATGACTTCATATAGTCAAAGTGAGGCTCCACGACAACAGTAAAACCTTTGATACCCTGAGGTGATGGATCTGAGCGCACGATGCTGGTTCCAGAGTACCTTGGTTTGGAGGGAGAGCAAGAGAAGCTTGAGTTACGTAAAGTGAGACCGCAGAGAGAAGGGAGAACTGTTAACCTCAAACTATCTGCTGCCGCATTCCCTGAGAGGGAATCCTCGATTGAGAACGTATTCACCTCTGACAGGATCTCGCTGGTCGAGCAGAGCTACCCTCTTGATAAACACAAGCAACGTTACCCACATTACGGTGTCCCTATTAGTGTGTTCTGGAAGATACAGCCGCACGTCCTCATTGGACCAGACCACCCATTCCTCATCACGCCGACTGAGAGTCCAACGCGGTCCAAAGGGAGCACCTGCAGCAGAGCGAACAAGGCGTGGATGCGCCCGACAAGGACCCACTCCTCTTGTTGAGTCAATCCCACACACGCCTATCCACGTCGCACGCCAACCCCCATAAGGAGCTCAAAGCCAGGTAGAGATACCCTTCCCTTTCCAAACGAGAAGTCGATAACAAGATCACAACAGGATAAGGAGGCCATTGCCCGACCGGATGCAAAGACGATGAGAGCACACATTGACGCAACTGACCGTTATGCAACACCCTTGTTGAGGGTTAAAGGTGCACCTGTATTGAATGCCCCCATTTACCTGTCGTGCCCCTTCTTGAGGGATTATATCTCTTCTGGCCTGGGAGTGCCTTGGGACCCCCCAGTCAGAGCTGGTTGATGTCGCCAGGGAAAAGAGAGTTTGGGGCTCTCTGCTGGAACTGCTACCCCCGCGACCCGACCACGGATAAGCGGGAGAAGATGGATGGATGGATGGATGGCCCCTTCTCCGCCGATCAGCACGTAAGCTGGAGAAAAACCCCGTACTGACCAACATCGATAATAAAGAGTTCAGCAGACTCAGGCGGGCTGCTCATGGAGCTAACTGCAGCACCGAACGCTGAGTCACGAGAGTCCTGGTACATCCCCTCACCTGGTGGAGCGTAGCAACAAGCATCGAGTAGCGTTCCACTGCTCCGTCCCCTATCAAGTACCTAATGACCAGCTTGTCCCTGGACCCCCTTTCGGCCCCTCGCTACTTGGTGTTCTGCTATGATTCGGCCAACACCGAGTTGCCGATGAGCGGAGAGTGAGGCTCCTTCCAGCGGACACACCGCTTCTCGGGTTCTTGTGGTGCGACACCGAACGCAACAAGACGTGTCAATGTCAAGTGCTCCCATTCGGCACAACACGTAGCCCTTGCTGTGCGACTCATGCCGTGCAGAAACATGTGCACGATAACCGTAATGACAATGAGGATGTGCTGATCGTGCCTCAGTCGTTCTGTGTGGATACCTGCCTGAAGTCACTCTCCTGCCCCAACGAAGCAACACTTCTCCTCCAAAGAAGTAAGTAAGTAAAACTTTATTGATATAGCACCCTTCTCAACACGGATGTACAAAGTGCTTTACAGCGCAGCACACAGGACACAATTCACAGTACAACTATAACATGTAGAATAAAAGGCATAAAGCGCAGCAGGTAACACATAGGATAAAACATACGACAAAACACTAATAAGAAAAACCCTTAGTCTTTAGCCTGGTTCGGGGCACCCTTAGTCTTTAGCCTGGTTCGGGGCACCCTTAGTCTTTAGCCTGGTTCGGGGCACCCTTAGTCTTTAGCCTGGTTCGGGGCACCCTTAGTCTTTAGCCTGGTTCGGGGCACCCTTAGTCTTTAGCCTGGTTCGGGGCACCCTTAGTCTTTAGCCTGGTTCGGGGCACCCTTAGGAGGCCTCGCTCAGAGGACCTCAGGGCCCGGGGTGTGATGTGATGTTGCAATAAGGACTCTGTTCTCCTCTGGCGGATTGGAAATAAGGCGATGAGCAAGCAATGTTCCGTCTGTGTTTAATCCCCTACCGGCTGCTGCAATATCTGAGAGTGCAGAGCTCTGGCTGGCCAACACCCGTCTTGTAGAAGCTGCACTCGGGCTAAGCTGGCACCGTGCCTCTGAGGCCTTGGGCTACAGACATACACCTGTCCATCAAACTGTAACCGTGGGAGATGCGTCTGAGTGCTGGCTTCACAACACAACCGCTTAGGGCAGCGGCTCCCAAACGGTGTGTCGCGAGGCAAGTCCGGGTGTGCCGTGGGATTCTGTGACAACCATACGTTATTATTGCAATACAACTACACAGAAATAATACTTTTTTTATTTACTATATCAGTACTTTGTAAGTTTATATGTACGTAATCTGCGAGACTTGCGCGGCGTCCACATCTCCGTGTGCAGTGCTGCATAAACATGGCTGAGTCAGCGATAACTCTCGATATGCCCGTTACTTTGAGTTCGTCCGAGGAATAGACAGGAAGTGACGCTGAGGTGCAAACTGTGTCCAGGCCAGACGCCTCAACACACGCCTGCAGAGAGCACATGCTGAGGTGGAGCCACCGCACAGCTAGTTGTTGTTTGTTTATATCAGTCTGTTCTTCTTCTCTGTCTTCCGGTTGTTGCCTGTTTTGAATGACGAATACACACTACCGCCGCCTGCTGGTAAGGAGAGTTATTGCCACTCACGCATGCGCAGTTCGTACGTGCTCGGCGAGTAAAGTAACGAGTTACTTTATGTTGATAGTAACGAAGTAGCGTAATATATTACTTTTTTTTTAAGTAATATGTAATATGTTACATTTTTTTAGTAACGACCCGTCTCTGGAGTCGGCGTTCTCTCCTCTGATTCACTTGAAGAGCAGCAGGAGGCCACGGCTCTCTGTTGAACGGGCCTTGCGAGTGGCCCTCTCCTCAGCGCCCCGGCAGCCACATGTATCTCACTCATTCGTAAGTCGGCAAACATATTTACGACAGCACATGTTTCGATGCTGATTGCTGAAATGTTACATTTATGATGTGTAGTTCAGACCATGCAGTGCAGCTTCCTCGCATCGACAGTTCTCCGTGCTGAGTTTCCTTTGCCTCGTTTCTATTGTGTGACCCGTCTGGTTTAGATGAGTGTGTTGCTGCTTTGATGAAGCCTAATTTGAATTTCAAATTAATTTCTGAAATATTTCGTTAATAAATATTTCATGAGTAATGTAGTTGTCTTTGTCACATGTTATTTGGCATTAGTAAATAATTAAGCACATGTACAGATGTTTTACATGATATGAGTGATACCACGTGTTATCAGGGCTGTGTTGCACAATAGGTGGCCTTGAGATGTGTACTTGTCCTTTGGTGTGCCACTGCCACTGCCTTCGGGTACATAATCCCGTTCACCACTAGAGCCAAAGTCCTGCTGCAGCAGCTCTGGGTGAACAGTAAGAGTGGGACCAGCCCATCCCCACCGGTGACCTGCAGCGTGCCTGGGCCGACTGGGAGGGGAACTCCCCAGCCTGGTTCACATCTCCTTCCCCTGGTGGTACGATGGAGATGACCCTCGTGTCCCTTGCGAAGTTATGGACAGAGAGCTACACATATGCTGTGAGGCTTCAGAGGAAGCATACGGTCCAGTGGCAAACCAGACCGGTGAGACCAACGTCCCCTTTGTAATGGCCAGATCCCGTGTAGCTCCTCTCAAGCCACGGACTGTACCCGGCTTAGAACTATCCGCCGCCCTGACTGGAGCCCAGCTAGGCAAACTGATCAAATCTGAAGTGACCGTCCCCGTCGGCAGAACCCCTTTGTGTCTGGTTCCACTGTGGTACTGACATGGCTGCCCTCCGAGTCCTGCAGGTATGAGGTGTCTGTGGAGATACGTGACCTAACCTCAGCCAGTGAATGGAGTTATATGGATTCAAAGTCAAACCCAGTAGACGATATCACCAGAGGTAAGCCACTCAAAGATCTTACCACAATTCATCGATGGCATAAAGGCCCCGCATTTCTGTATCTGTCCCACGAGCCAATGGCCCGTCTGTCCTGCTCCTCCCAGAGAGATGACCGCAGAGTGGAGAAACCCCTTTGTGTGGCCTCACACATGAGCCCTCTGACCCACAGCAGTACGGCACCTGGACAAACCTCGTAGATGCTGCATACCAAGCAATGCAAACCTCAACCAGTCGTCCTAACCCAGAGGACCGTCAGCCCATCAAGAACCAAAGCCGAAACGGCATTAATCTCCTGCGCTCAGTCCCAGAGCTCCCCAGAGGAGGATCAGCCACTAAAACCGAACAGTCGTTTGGCACCGCTCTCCCCTGACTTTGATAGAGCCCTTGAAATGTTACGGGGCAGACTTCGGGAGAGTAAAGACCTTGAGCCTGATGCCATCCATCCCGCAGTGCTCGACCCTAAGCGTCCACTAACACAGCTTCTGATGAACCAGTTCAGCCCCACGCCTGGTTTCAGGTCTCAGGCTGCAAAAGGTCATTCCCAGAACAAAGACCATAACTATACTTCTAAAAGGGTTAAATTAATAATCCTTTTTCTCAAAGTAATGATGAAACCTGTGAGTTGGATGTAGAAAAGTCAGAATCAATATAGATGTTTTTTATTTTAAAGGAAATTCAGATTGAACACAGTAAAAAACTGTAAATGATTGTGTCCGTCCAAATATTATTTTGTACTTATAGTGAAAACTACCCTTGGATGATGGGTTAGCAGACTAAAAGCTTTAGGAATCCAAAGCACAACATATAATAAGTACCCTGAATCCAGATTGATGCAAAACAAGTGACCTTTGACCTTTTTAGAGATGTTTAGCTAAAGAAAATCCACCTCTGAGGTGATTTGGGTGTAAATGGCCGTTTTTACCGTTTCTCTGGAACCCATTGGTCGATCTCTTTCTGACCGTTAGAGCCAATAGAATCTAAGGGGGATTTCCCCACACACACCTTACCATTGAGAAATGAGAGCTATGCGCACGCAGTTTTGCATGAGAGCGAACCTATCTCTCGCTCTGACATCTGGAAACGGAAAAGCAGGTTTATTGCTCATGGATCATCAGAAATCATTCAAAGTGACACAGACACATCGGATTAACTTCAGCAGCGTCTTTAATCGTTTTAATGCCATTGAACAACTTTTGATCAGAACAACAACAAAGGTAAGAATATTTCTGTGTTTCCCCCGCAAAGCTACGTGGTGTGATGTCGCGAGTTCTGGTCGCTCAGCGATGACACTTATATTCCTGGAATCTTTTAACAAAAGGGAATATGAACATTTGTATGAAAGCAAAACACATTTTCAATGTCATGTTTAAAATTGAGATTTCTTTTAACTTCAATTTAAAATATGCAAACGTAATTTATGAACAGAAACAAACTTAACAAAACTGTCTCTATTGTCTCTAAGGCTGGAGCCTCACGAGGACGATAACGCAAACGGACCGCAATCGTTATCAGAAAAGTCTTCTGTCCTCACGCAACAGGCACCAGAAACGTGTCCGTTCCCACGAGACCGCTCGAAAGCGCTGGAGACGCTGTAGTTCATATGCCGGGCCTGTAAGTGGCGCTGTAGTCTGCCACAAAAGCAGCGAAGAAGACTTCCCGCGCATGGTTGCCATGGTTGCCCTTCTGTTTATTCTCCGCTGTGGCTCTTTCTCTCCCTCCCCGAGGCGAGCGTGTGCTCCTGCTGTAGGGTGGGATACCGAGAACATTTAGATTCCAACGGCATCATTTAGAAATGTGAATTTCGGTTCCGCTTTTCGATGCTTGAGGAAATGTTCCTCGCCGCTCTCCGTAGCCTCCTGTGTGACTGCGGCGGGGCGGGAACTGTAGCGTTGTACCCAAAGTGTAGCGTTGTACCGACACTTCCTACAGCGTTGTCACTACCCGATCCGTCCCCCTGCCCGATCTGTACTGCACATGTGCGAGATGGTCCGCCATATTGGACAACTCTGGACGGCAACCCAAGAAGGACACTTGACACGGTGGCTTTTAGCAAAGCTCAGAAAGAAAACTCGAGAGAGAGGAGAGAGAGGAGAGAGAGAGAGAGATGAGTTATTGTTGTTACAACGTGACTTCACTATTATTTACAACTCTCTTTATTGGGTTCTTTGATTTGGGGTTCAGTACGTCGTCAGAATAAGTGAGGAATGGATTTAACTTCTGTTAGACAGCTGTCATGCTGAATACATATCTACTGTGAATGTGTGCAAACATGTATGGCACACAGCTGTCTGACAGAAGCTAAATCCATTCCTCACTTATTCTGACGACGAGCTGAACCCCAAATCAAAGCACCCAATAAAGAGAGGGGGACGGATCGGGTAGTGACAAGCGTAACCATGTTCGCCTCGGGCGCCAGCTCTGGGAGGCGCTGCGCTGACAGCTCTGGGAGGAAAACAAACGTTTTGGCCGTTGGCGCTCGTCCTAATGTTCGGCCTCGATGTAACGACATTCATCATTAAGTCAATGTAACAGCCTTTTCACCCGGCTACACGTTTCATTCGCCCTGTGCGACGGGCGCTGTCAGTGATGACAATGGGGGATGTGGGCTTATCTGGCACCCGCAGCTCACAGCCAGAGTGCGAGTGAGCGAGGGAGCGAGGGAGGGAGAGAGGGAGAAAGGGAGCGAGGGAGGGAGAGAGTGAGGGAGGGAGAGAGTGAGAGAGGGAGGGTGCACTGGAACCGGCGCTGTTGTTGTTAGCATCTGGTGCTAGCTGCGCTAACGGAAGAAGTGATGTGGAGGAGAGTCCTCTGCAGTCAGACGGAGGCTGCTAGCTTCAGCTCAGTGAGGGGAAGGACTCTGAGGGGTCAGATAGTTCACTGTAGTCTCAGTTATCTCAGTGGGTCTCAAACGGCTTGGTCACAATTTACGTAAACACATATTTCCAAGGCTCTCTTTATAATGATTGGGATGAAACAGGTTTGAAATCATTCCAACGTAAACTACAGGACAGGAAACCAGACACATCGTTTAAACTGGAGAGATACAAACATATGCATAAATAAAATAGTAAAATAAGATCTAAATACGTTCCATGTATTGTTGTTGCTATGGGTTACTGGTTATGCTCACATACTTATTTAATTATTAAAATGTAAACCGATCTCTTCATCTGGGTGTTAGAGTCGTACCCCTGGATCTAGTCTCTAGTCATTCTGCTCAAAGTGCACCCAGATTGAAGCGTTCTGCTTTAAAGTGTTCAAACCTTTCTCCCCGGTGCGCCTGAGAGGCAGGTGCTGGTCCTTTAAAAGTTGCACTGCTGCAGCTTCAGTGGTTCAGGGTGCAGCTACAGAGCAGTGCACATAAACTGACTCATGAGATATGACTGTAAACTAACCTGTGGAAAGGTTTCTCGAATACATGTAATTGTGTTGGTGGAAGAAGCAAGGATCATTTCTTTACCCTGCGCCTCAAAGAATCAGAATCGAGAACCGTTAAGAACCGGAATCGAAAAGTAGAATCGGAATCAGAATCGTGGAAATTCAAACGATACCCACCTCTCCGCCTCTTCCAAGGGACGAGGGGACCGTGCGGCAGAGTTTCAGCTAGATTTGTTTCCGCCGGTCAACATGTCCGTTAAAGTTTAAATCTTCAGGACAAAATTTGAAAAGTGCCGGTCAAAGGTCTTCTTTGTTATTTATTGAGATTTAAAACAAATTGATAACGACTCTATATAATAATATAAGAATACAAAACGGAGCTCCTCTTTTCCTCCCCCTCTTCTGAGAGCCCAGCAGCTGATCTCTGAGCAGAGAGGCGGGGGGAGGCGGGGCTAATGCTTCAACGTTATCAGGACATGTATAGGCGTAGACACGGAGCCGTTTGCCCCCCAGAGCGTTTCGTTTGCAGATCTACCCGCCTTGGGACCCGTTATCGTTTTCTGCGTTTCCATGTCGGCCTCGTGTGGGCGGGGCTTAAGATGTGTTGATCCTGGATGTTGGACCTAACCCTTAAGGCCCGGACCCCCGCTGTCGCGTCTCTGCGTCTCGGCCGTGTGTCGCACTGGAACACGCCGCAAAGACTTCAGCCGACGGCCAAGAAGCACTTACGAACTGCGCGTGCGTGAGTAGCAATAACTCTCCTTACCAGCAGGCGGCGGTAGTGTGTATTCGTCATTCAAAAGAGGCAACAACCGGAAGACAGACTGTGTGATATAAACAAACAACAAATGGTGTGTGCGTTCCATGTTCCCTCTACAGCGAGAAGCTCCCGGGGCTTTCCCGAACCTGAGTCGAGAGCTGGAGTTAAATGAAATCTCAGATTTGCCTTCTTAATAGTTTGTTTGGGTCCCTCAGTTCCGTTTCGCTTCTCATGCACTGATTCGCTGACTGAACAGCCACTCAAAGTGATTTATTTTGCCGAATGCCTTTGGCCGACGATGAGCGTCGACCCGCCCTGCTCAGATAGGTGTGTCCCGCACCGTCGTTTCGACTCTTTAAAGTAGAGACGCGATGCTCGGCGCGCAGTCGGCCAAAGGCAGTCGACAAAAGAAATCACTCTGATTGGCTGTTCGGCGAGCGAATCAGTTTTCTTTGAAAAACAAACTATTTCTTAACCTTTCACACTATTTTACAGAAGCATACACGTCATGCCTGGTGCTGCGCTCACCAGTGAAGGGTTAAATACAGAATTAAACCCCGTTGTCTACATTTAATAAAATCCTAAAGGCTTAATTAAGTTCATAATTATATCAACATACATATTGTACCTTCAACAACAAGGTGTGCTTAATACGGGTAGTTTTTAACCTAATTGACACCAAATCACACATTTACTGACCAATCACGTGCAAGACTCCGCCTACTCATACGGCACATAGGAGGAGTCCTTTGGAGCTCCCCCTCTGAGTCCTGGCACAAGATGGCTTCCAGGTCTGAACAAAGGAACTGGAGGTTACTTTGTGATTGTGTGTTTTAAAGACTGTTAAATTAATGGAGATGCATTTTATTAATTTGTCGATGTAAACTGGTTTTATAACTTTAAATGAAATAAAGGCAATTCTGAAGAAAAATGTACGACCTAGACAAACAAATAGTTAAGCCAAAATGTTAGGGTTAGGGTCACTCTTTAAAGTAGAGACACTACATACTGATATACACCTGAACATCAGCAGGAGAGGACTCTTTAAAGTAGAGACACTACATACTGATATACACCTGAACATCAGCAGGAGAGAACTCTTTAAAGTAGAGACACTACACACTGATATACACCTGAACATCAGCAGGAGAGGACTCTTTAAAGTAGAGACACTACATACTGATATACACCTGAACATCAGCAGGAGAGGACTCTTTAAAGTAGAGACACTACATACTGATAAACACCTGAACATCAGCAGGAGAGGACTCTTTAAAGTAGAGACACTACATACTGATATACACCTGAGCATCAGCAGGAGAGGACTCTTTAAAGTAGAGACATTACATACTGATATACACCTGAACATCAGCAGGAGAGGACTCTTTAAAGTAGAGACACTACATACTGATATACACCTGAACATCAGCAGGAGAGGACTCTTTAAAGTAGAGACACTACATACTGATATACACCTGAACATCAGCAGGAGAGGACTCTTTAAAGTAGAGACACTACATACTGATATACACCTGAACATCAGCAGGAGAGGACTCTTTAAAGTAGAGACACTACACACTGATATACACCTGAACATCAGCAGAGAGGACTCTTTAAAGTAGAGACACTACATACTGATATACACCTGAACATCAGCAGGAGAGGACTCTTTAAAGTAGAGACACTACACACTGATATACACCTGAGCATCAGCAGGAGAGGACTCTTTAAAGTAGAGACACTACATACTGATATACACCTGAACATCAGCAGGAGAGGACTCTTTAAAGTAGAGACACTACACACTGATATACACCTGAACATCAGCAGGAGAGGACTCTTTAAAGTAGAGACACTACACACTGATATACACCTGAGTATCAGCAGGAGAGGACTCTTTAAAGTAGAGACACTACATACTGATATACACCTGAAGATCAGCAGGAGAGGACTCTTTAAAGTAGAGACACTACATACTGATATACACCTGAACATCAGCAGGAGAGGACAGTCATCGTCATGGTGACGCTCAGCCTCTCCCCTTAACTCCTAACAGTCATCGTCATGGTGACGCTCAGCCTCTACCCTTAACTCCTAACAGTCATCGTCATGGTGACGCTCAGCCTCTGCCCTTAACTCCTAACAGTCATCGTCATGGTGACGCTCAGCCTCTCCCCTTAACTCCTAACAGTCATCGTCATGGTGACCACAACACAGAGAAATACTGAGAGAAATGTGTGTGTAGTTGGTGATACATTGCTGACAGAGGGAACTACGTTTGAATACAGATTTAAGAAATATCAGTTTTTTTGATGTCAAAGGCATGTTTTGTCTCGACTATATTACAATAATAAAATAATATAGTATTTATATGATTGAATTGATTTATTATTATTAGTAGAAGTAGTTTATTTGCATTCATTATATTGTAATCTTTTTGAGGCTAGTATTTGGCAGGAAACGCAGACTGAACGACACACATGCACATTTACCATTTACCTCACTGTATACAAAAGTAACTGTGTTGATAATAATATATAATAATAATAATAATAATAATAATAATAATAATAATAATAATAATAATAATTAATAATAATATAAACAGTAATTATATTTGCAAAGTAGCCTACTTTGTTTCCAAACAAAAAAATGTCACTCTTGTTGGTTGGGCCTCATCTCACAATGTCGCTTGGGACCCCAAGTTGGCCAGGGGCGGCCCTGCTTCTACTTGAGTAAAGGCTTCGTTCCTGAACACTAGCCCCCTGCTGGTCATGTTCTGATCCATCACTGACGCTGGGTCAGCACCTTGTCCTCGGAGCGGCACAGCGCACGCGCACCTGACATAATAACGCTACTTCCCGTTTAAATTCATCAAATAAATGCAGCAGACAATGCTATTCAACCACAAGTACAATTTATTTTATTTCAACTGTATTCTTCTTCTTCTTCTTCTTCTTCTTCTTCTTCTTCTTCTTCTTCTTCTTCTTCTTCTTCTTCTTCTTCTTCTTCTTCTTCTTCTTCTTCTTCTTCTTATTATTATTATTCTTGTTAGTAATAGTAGGCAAAATGTAATATTTTTCACTTTTCATACTTTTCATTTTTCAAATGAGGGTGCATCACGACTCAACTGAGGGTGCAATGCACCCTTATGCACCCCCGTAGAACCGGGCCTGTCCCCTTGTCACCTCTCACTCTCGCGTGTCAGCGGGTGCGTGGAGAACTGAGCGGAGAACTGCGCACAGCAGCTGAGGCCCTCTGGGCGGGGCCCCCTGCGCAAGGCGGGGCCTGTAGGGAGGGGCGGCCCTGAGTAGAAGTACAGATACTCGTGTTTAAAAATACGATGGATACACGGATTAGGGTGACCAGATCCCAACAAACCAAATGTGGGACAAGGAGTATGGTTGTGTGGGACAATGTGGGACACCCTCTCAACGGCACCCCCCAACCCCGGAAGAAAAAAAAACGTAACAAATATATAACAACAGAGCAGGAAGTGAAGTCAAAATGCAGTTTTTTAATAAAGAAAAGTAAACTAAGGCAGCAGGCATTATTCACTTCAAGTGTTTAGAAATGCATCTTCTTAATTCAACTAGTGTATTACCTGTACAAGTAGGCACAACATAAATTAATAGATACAATAAAACCAACACTGGCCAGGAGGGAACAGAAACATATAATACATCAAATAAAATAGCTTTCAGTTGTGTCCATCACAGCAACAGAAGGTGGCCCCCCCCCCATCACAGCAACAGAAGGTGGCCCCCCCCCCATCACAGCAACAGAAGGTGGCCCCCCCCCCATCACAGCAACAGAAGGTGGGCCCCCCCCCCATCACAGCAACAGAAGGTGGGCCCCCCCCCCATCACAGCAACAGAAGGTGGCATCACAGCAACAGAAGGTGCATCACAGCAACAGAAGGTGGGCCCCCCCCCCATCACAGCAACAGAAGGTGGCCCCCCCCCCATCACAGCAACAGAAGGTGCATCACAGCAACAGAAGGTGGGCCCCCCCCCCATCACAGCAACAGAAGGTGCCCCCCCCCCATCACAGCAACAGAAGGTGGCCCCCCCCCCATCACAGCAACAGAAGGTGCATCACAGCAACAGATGTGATGGACACAACACATCGTGATGCACACACACAGTGTGTGGGCCTTTTGTCCCCTAGAACCCACTGGTGTCTTTGACTCTGTCAGACAGCTCTCCACAGAGGCAGGGGCAAGCACATCTGTTCTTATGGACGCTGCTTTGTGTACGACCACATGACATTTTCTTTACTATCTCAGAGTCTGGAAACATGGTCGGTGCTAGCTTGTTACCAGTCATGTGACCGGTATGATGGGAGTGTTGCACTGTGTGGTAAACACTGGTTATTTCTGCTGCTGTTACCTTGTCTGAGTGGCCATCATTGTTTGGTTTGAGTAGGAATGTCTCCATAGAGTGGGATGTCTCTTTTTGAGCGACACGTTTCTTGTGAGAATCGCATTCTCTGTGTCTTTTGACGTCGTATTCACCGCCATGTGACATTTAAAAATTACTCTTGCAAAGATTGCAAAACTCTCTGAGAGTCGCCCTGCACTGGCTGCACCCACGGGTAAGTGTCTTCCCAGTCTTTGTTGTATGTGTTCTTCTTTTCTTCTTAGCTGTAGTTTCAGTTTCCTCCATTTTCCATAACCTGCTGCGTCGCCTGCGTTCGTTGTTGTTGTTGTTTGGCGGGGTGGGGTGTGTGTGTGAGTGAGTTACTCTCATTGGTTAACACTTGACCAGCACCCGCCGTGTGTTACAGTTTGATTGACAGCAAACACAGCCCCCTGATGATAGCCTTCCCTGCTTTCTCAACAGCCGTTGGATGAATCTGATTTGAAAGAAAAGCGTTTTAGCCAATCAAAATGAAATATGCGGGACATCGTCTCAATTTGCGGGACGCACCAAAAGTCGTGAGAATGCTGTGCAGTCCCGCGCAAAGCGGGACATCTGGTCACCCTAACACGGATCGTGTTCACATCAATGGCACGCAATGACTAAAGAATAAGGATCACGCACCAAGTCATGTTTCTGTGTGCACGGAGTGAGGAGTCTCAGACGGGCGTTTTGAATCAGTTTAGTCAAGTTTCGTGATTCGTGGATATATTCCTCCTGAAACCAAAAGAGATGAGGGTCCAGCAGCTGCTTTGATGGACGGGGCCCGGGAGTTCAAAACCTTTAACCTCAATCAGATCCGATCAGATTCTGAAATCCCATGTGTTGGGATCCAGGATCCAGTCGGAGAGTGTGTCCCTGGAGTTCAAAGCAGTTCAGGATCAGCCGGATCCAGATTACGACTTTTCAAGATGACTAGATCCTGAATATCAGTGCTTTAATCCTACGAGCGCCACCTAGTGGACATGAAGAATACTACAAGGAAGACAAGAGCCCACATTGCAGACACTTCTATAATGTCTAGTTATATTTTAATTTGAGTCCCGCCTGAAGACCCGCCTCTTCCCCCTCGCCTGCCAGCCGTCTGAGCTGTGTCCTGTGTGGATGCTCTCACTGTCTGTCCACAGCCTTTATGCGCCTTGTATTTATTCTTATGTGTGCTTTTTTAATCTATTCGTGTAATATTATATTTTATTATAATGTTATGTTCATTGTGAAGCACTTTGGCTCTGTTTTTAAACTGTGCTGTATAAATAAAGTGGATCGGATTGAAAGGTTTATTTTGTTTGAGATATTTTGACTTTCATCTAAATTACATTTGTGATTTGACAATCTTTGCTGTGATACTTCTCTGAGCATAAACATTTGGTTGAAAACTAAATGTTGAAAAATACAATGTGTTTCCCACGAAGGCGAAACACGGTGTGTTATCTCAGTTCACAAACGGTGCCATCTAATTTAAATCGAAACATGTTTCTAAATAAATGGCGCAGTCCATGTTGCTCTGTGATCCACTGGAGAGCCGCCCTCTGGTGGGGTCAGGGTCATCCAGTGCTTTGGGGTCAAACCGACCCCAGCCCTGTGTGATCTGATCCAGATTAAAGCTTGGACTGGGTTTCAGTCGATATCAAAGAGATCCTAACCCTGTGTTGGGGTTGAACTCCCCACAATCCAGATCAGACCGGATCAGAGGTGTTGACCTCCGGGGCCGGGGCAGCAGACTGTAAACTAGCTCCGGCCATTTTGTCAGAATAGTTAGTTATGTTAATTTCCATTCAAAACAAATACATTTAATTTCTTATCTTGCATAGTTTGTGCAAACAATTAAACCAAAGTGAAGCGTTGTTATTAATATGTATAAGCTTATAGTTTCATAGAAATGTTTATTCTTCAGGGTTGGATACACATGATATAAACATAGCTCTCAGCGTCGCACGTGTGCTGGGTGCACCTGGTCCCCCTAATGCTCTGACCAAAATGCAAACCCATTCAAATAGATGTTTGATTACTAAATGGAAAACCTGACCAATGACAGCTTGAGTGACTAAAACCTCATCACACTAATTCATAATGAAGATTAAAAGACCAATTTAAAAGTGGATGTCGCTAATTAAACTTATAACATTGATACAAACAAATAGAAACCTGTACGACTATAAAATAATTAAATAACAATAAAAAACCTAAAATATTAATAAACAAAACAATATAAAAATAAATAATATAATAACGATTTAAAGAACACTTAAAAGGGGAATGTAGTTATTAGCACCTTCACGTGTACTTCTTTCTATGTAATACAAGTGTAAAAGGCTCTCGACCGGCCCACTTCGGTACCGCTAGTAAATGCTGTTCCCCCTCCTTTAAATGCTAACCTAAAATAAATAAATAATACTAAAGATTAAAAGAACAAATTAAGACCTAAAAAAACCTATAAAATACATGAATGAATGTATATTGAGATGAATAAAGGGCTCTCCAAAGGGGGGTGTCGTTATTAAAACCGGTGCTTCCTTCTATGCAATGAGCGCGCGTGCTGTTCTCCTCCCGACCTCCAGGTGGCGGAAGTCTATGATCGTAATCTGTCCAGAAATAGAGCCGATCGGAAGTGACGCGGCTTCCATTGAGTTCTCGGCCGGCGGCGGGATTCCTCCTTGTTGTTGTATTTTAACGGGAACGTTATTCAGTGTTTTAGTCTCTCGAGCTCCAGAGAAACCTCCAGACCTTCAGGTGAACTCTTCAATAAGGTTTATGCTACTCGATTAGCGGAGTGAACTCGAGCAGAAGTTCATATCAAAGCCCGATTATAAGCATGTGTGGTTAGCTCCGATGCTAATAAGCTAATTAGCTGCTAAACGCTATCGTTAGCTTTAGCTCGTTTTTAATGTTTATTATTTGATTTGAACTAACATTGACTTTGGGTTTAAGTTAAAGTACTAAAACACAAGGTAATAACGGTGAAAATAAGCTGACAGGCTGTTTAAAAGTTAACATTTCCACCGGTTTAATGTGTAGCTACGTGCTAACCAGCTCCGGTCTGTTTGGTTAGCTCTCCTAGTCTGTGCTTCAAATGAATGAAGACCAATCATTAATTAGGTTAATGTGGAGGTCTGTGATAACATGGGTAGGACATGTGAACACAATAAGCGAACAGCGGTGTGGAGGTCTGTGATACATGGGTAGGACATGTGAACACAATAAGCGAACAGCGGTGTGGAGGTCTGTGATAACATGGGTAGGACATGTGAACACAATAAGCGAACAGCGGGTGGAGGTCTGTGATAACAGGGTAGACATGTGAACACAATAAGCGAACAGCGGTGTGAATTTTCCATAAGAAAATATGATAAATAAATATCTGTAAAATGAATTAAAACATATGAATACAGAACCCGATGTGTTGCTGTGAGTTAGACCAGCCGATACAGGCAACTAGAAGATGAGAACATTTTTTAAAGCCATTACGATAAATATTCACGACGGTTTGAACGTTTTATAATTTAAAACAAATCAACTAAAATATGAGACATTTTAAGAATGTAAAAAAATATTTGGAAACTATTCTGAATTTTCCAAAAGAAACTCGGAATAATTTAAAATATGGAAAAGCTCAGCTCAGTCTGTTTGTTCGTGTTTCAAATACATGAAGATAATAATTAAGTCGGTTAATGTCCTGTAATACAATGTTTAGGAAATGTAGGAAAACATAAAATATCTGAAGTGTTTAAAATGTATGATGTCAACATTTCCTTTTTGGAAGTTTGGAGTTGAAGCAAAGAGATTAAATAATATTGAGTAAAAAGAGCACAAAAATGTGAAATAATATAAGAACACACCGCAGCATTAAAGATGAAAGTAATGACAGTAAATACTATAATTAATATGTATATATTTCACAGCTTTCGTGATACAGGTGTTGGGCGGTGCTCAGCGAATCAGCTGCCAGTGTGTTTATTGCACACCAGAGTTATATGATGGTGCTGATTTAAATTAAAGCACAAACAGTAGACCCACACGTTGCGTATAACTATAAGCACACGTACATAACTATACCATAACTATACATAACTATACCATAACTATACCATAACTATACCATAACTATACCATAACTATACCATAACTATAACATAACTATAACATAACTATACCATAACTATACCATAACTATACCATAACTATACCATAACTATAACATAACTATACCATAACTATACCATAACTATAACATAACTATACCATAACTATACCATAACTATACCATAACTATACCATAACTATGCCATAACTATACCATAACTATACCATAACTATACCATAACTATAACATAACTATAACATAACTATAACATAACTATAACATAACTATACCATAACTATACCATAACTATACCATAACTATAACTATACCATAACTATACCATAACTATAACATAACTATAACATAACTATACCATAACTATACCATAACTATACCATAACTATACCATAACTATACCATAACTATGCCATAACTATACCATAACTATACCATAACTATACCATAACTATACCATAACTATAACATAACTATACCATAACTATGCCATAACTATACCATAACTATACCATAACTATGTGCAGCGTGCTCAACAAGTCAATATATAAGACTGAGACGTTTTGTTTTTTTAATACAGATTCCCGTGTGTTTTCTAGTCCAATGGGAGACAGCGATGACGAGTTCGACCGGAGGAGGCGGGACAAGTTCAGGAGAGAGAGGAGCGACATGGAGCGATCGAGGGAGCGAGAAGAGAGGAGGCGGGACGACTGGCCCGACAGGTAAACTCACCTGAGACTGACTGACAGGTAAACTCACCTGAGACTGACTGACAGGTAAACTCACCTGAGACTGACTGACAGGTAAACTCACCTGAGACTGACTGACAGGTAAACTCACCTGAGACTGACTGACTGACTGGTAAACTCACCTGAGGCTGACTGACAGGTAAACTCACCTGAGACTGACTGACTGACAGGTAAACTCACCTGAGACTGACTGACTGGTAAACTCACCTGAGACTGACTGACAGGTAAACTCACCTGAGGCTGACTGACAGGTAAACTCACCTGAGGCTGACTGACAGGTAAACTCACCTGAGACTGACTGACAGGTAAACTCACCTGAGGCTGACTGACTGACAGGTAAACTCACCTGAGGCTGACTGACTGACTGACAGGTAAACTCACCTGAGACTGACTGACAGGTAAACTCACCTGAGGCTGACTGACAGGTAAACTCACCTGAGGCTGACTGACTGACAGGTAAACTCACCTGAGGCTGACTGACTGGTAAACTCACCTGAGACTGACTGACAGGTAAACTCACCTGAGGCTGACTGACAGGTAAACTCACCTGAGGCTGACTGACAGGTAAACTCACCTGAGGCTGACTGACAGGTAAACTCACCTGAGGCTGACTGACAGGTAAACTCACCTGAGACTGACTGACAGGTAAACTCACCTGAGACTGACTGACAGGTAAACTCACCTGAGACTGACTGACTGACTGACTGGTAAACTCACCTGAGACTGACTGACTGATAAACTCACCTGAGACTGACTGACTGACAGGTAAACTCACCTGAGACTGACTGACTGACAGGTAAACTCACCTGAGACTGACTGACAGGTAAACTCACCTGAGACTGACTGACTGACAGGTAAACTCACCTGAGGCTGACTGACAGGTAAACTCACCTGAGGCTGACTGACAGGTAAACTCACCTGAGGCTGACTGACAGGTAAACTCACCTGAGACTGACTGACAGGTAAACTCACCTGAGGCTGACTGACAGGTAAACTCACCTGAGACTGACTGACAGGTAAACTCACCTGAGACTGACTGACAGGTAAACTCACCTGAGACTGACTGACTGGTAAACTCACCTGAGGCTGACTGACAGGTAAACTCACCTGAGGCTGACTGACTGACAGGTAAACTCACCTGAGGCTGACTGACAGGTAAACTCACCTGAGGCTGACTGACAGGTAAACTCACCTGAGGCTGACTGACTGACAGGTAAACTCACCTGAGGCTGACTGACTGGTAAACTCACCTGAGACTGACTGACAGGTAAACTCACCTGAGGCTGACTGACTGACAGGTAAACTCACCTGAGGCTGACTGACAGGTAAACTCACCTGAGGCTGACTGACAGGTAAACTCACCTGAGGCTGACTGACAGGTAAACTCACCTGAGACTGACTGACAGGTAAACTCACCTGAGACTGACTGACAGGTAAACTCACCTGAGACTGACTGACTGACTGACTGGTAAACTCACCTGAGACTGACTGACAGGTAAACTCACCTGAGACTGACTGACTGGTAAACTCACCTGAGACTGACTGACTGACAGGTAAACTCACCTGAGACTGACTGACAGGTAAACTCACCTGAGACTGACTGACTGACTGGTAAACTCACCTGAGACTGACTGACTGGTAAACTTACGTGTGTGTGTGTGTGTGTGTGTGTGTGTGTAGAGACTGGGAGCGAGGCAGAGAGAGGAGGAGGGATTACGATCGCGGTCGCAGAGAGAGGTTTTCTCCGCCCCGACACATCAGCCCTCAGCACAAACGCATGAGGAGAGACTGGTGAGTGTTTCATTGCTACATCTGACATCAGCGGGTTCACACACACACACACACACTCACACACTCACAGGTTCACACACACACACACACTCACAGGTTCACACACACACACACACACTCACAGGTTCACACACACACACACAGGTTCACACACACACACACACAGGTTCACACACACACACACACAGGTTCACACACACACACACACACAGGTTCACCACACACACACACACACACACACACACACACACATGTTCTCACACACAGGTTCACACACACACACACACACACTCACACACACTCACACAGGTTCACACACACACACACACTCACACAGGTTCACACACACAGGTTCACACGGAACGCAAATACTATGCAGTGAGTTGGAGTAGTGGAAGCATTAGTAGTGGTAATAAAAGTAGTGATGTTATTGATGCGAGAGCTTTGTGACCCTGGGTATGCGACACGATGGGACCTAATGTCCATCACATTATAAAGAGCAGCCGAGAGTCCGAGTCTGTTTATTTCAAACCAGCGGTTGTGGCACCCCTGATTTAAAACCTAATCCGGACACTTCTGTCCTCTCTAATTACAGACCCATCTCGAAGCTTCCTTTTATTTCAACAAATATTGGAGAAAACCCGAACTCTGACCGCGGCAGTCTTTTATTCATGCTCTCAATATCTTTATGTGTCAGTCCACTGCACAGCACTGAGTCTGCCCTGCTGAGTGTCCAATGACCGCCTGGTCTCTGCAGACTCTGGTGACTCTGCCATGCTTATGCTCTTAGACCTCACAGCTGCCTTCCATACGGTTGAGCACTCCATCCTTATCTCTGGTCCCGAGCACTGTGTGGGTATCAGCGGCGCTGCCTTCGAGTGGTTCAGGTCCGATCTGTCCCAGAGAGCCTTCTCTGTTACGCTTGGTGACTTTGCATCCTCCTCTGCCCCCCATCCTGTGGAGTTCCCCAAGGCTCTATTTTGGGGCCTCTTTTCTTTATAGCTTCTCCCCCCTTGGACCGATTTTTTTAGAACATGGCGTCTCCTGCCACCTTTATGCGGACGACTCCCAAATATACCTACCCCTAAAACACACACCAGCTCTCTGATGCCCCTGGTGTCTCAAAGGCCCGGATAGCGCTAAAGCTTTTAAATATAAATGAGGGCAAAACGGAGGTCATTGTGTTCGGACCAAACGCTGAAGTCCCTTCCATTGACCTGGGTTCCCTGCGTCTTTCCCCTCGCTTTCGAGTCAGTCTGAGCTCTACCTGTTCTATGCTTTTAGTGTCTGTGCCTTTCATCTATTATGGTGATATTATATTATAATAAAGCACTTTGGTGAACCCTCTGTTTTTATGTGCTATAGAAATAAAGTGGATTGTTGTTAAAATGTAGTAATAATAATAATATTGCATATCTCAGGGACGACCACCGGGGGGAGCCGTACCGCTACGACATGCCGTACGGAGGAGGAGGAGGAGGAGGGGGGGGAGGAGGAGGTGGTGGTGGGGGCGGGGCTCCGTTCCAGGGGGCGGGGCCTCAGGGCTGGCACCCCGACCTCCCTCACCTTCACCCGCACCACGGTGGGCACCCTCTGCAGGGCAGGTGAGAATAAAACCCACAATGCACTCTGTTGTTTACATATAATAATAATAATAATAATTAATTGCTTTTTCAAGAGCTCAAAGCGCTCTGGTTACACGTATTGGACACGTGACAATACCGTGGCCCACGCCCCTCTGAAGGAACACTCATTCATTTGATACGGAAATATTGTTTTTGAATCATGTTTTTATGATTTCTTTAAAGTGTCTTTGAGTTTCTAGAACATTATTATTTGTTTATCTTGTTGTCATACATCACAAATAAATAAACAGGATGTGTCTCAGGTTGGGCATGATGGACCCGGACCTCCCTCCTCCCGGACCCCCCCACCATGAGGAGCTTCAAGGTACAATCAAACCGCTATGGATTATAATTCTGTATATGATGTTCCAGGAAATAATATTTAATATTTTTTCTAAATATATTTTGTGCAGAAATAAAATATAAAGACACTGTGCAGATATAATTATTAAATATTATAAAGATTGTGCTGGGAATAATTATTACAGAAAGTAATAATAGATAATGTATTTTTTGAACATATTCTGTATTCACATTTTGCAGAATAGAAATTAGAGGTTTGCCGAGAATAATAATCCATATTAAAGTGTGTGTGCAGGATGTATAATATAACGGGGGGGTGTGTGTGTGTGTGTAGGATGTATAATATAATGGTGTGTGTGTAGGATGTATAATATAATGGTGTGTGTGTGTGTGTAGGATGTATAATATAATGGTGTGTGTGTAGGATGTATAATATAATGGTGTGTGTGTGTAGGATGTATAATATGATGGGGGGTGTGTGTGTAGGATGTATAATATGATGGGGGGTGTGTGTAGGATGTATAATATAATGGTGTGTGTGTGTAGGATGTATAATATAATGGTGTGTGTAGGATGTATAATATAACAGTGTGTGTGTGTGTGTAGGATGTATAATATGATGGGGGGTGTGTGTGTGTGTAGGATGTATAATATAATGGGGTGTGTAGGATGTATAATATGATGGGGGGTGTGTGTGTGTGTGTAGGATGTATAATATAATGGGGTGTGTAGGATGTATAATATAACAGTGTGTGTGTGTGTGTGTGTAGGATGTATAATATGATGGGGGGTGTGTGTGTGTGTAGGATGTATAATATAATGGGGTGTGTAGGATGTATAATATGATGGGGGGTGTGTGTGTGTGTGTAGGATGTATAATATAATGGGGTGTGTAGGATGTATAATATGATGGGGGGTGTGTGTGTGTGTGTAGGATGTATAATATAATGGTGTGTGTGTGTGTAGGATGTATAATATAATGGTGTGTGTGTGTGTGTGTGTGTGTAGGATGTATAATATAACGGTGTGTGTGTGTAGGATGTATAATATAACAGGGGGGTGTGTGTAGGATGTATAATATGACGGGGTGTGTGTGTAGGATGTATAATATAACGGTGTGTGTGTGTGCAGGAGTTCCTGCTGAGCATGGAGGACAGTGTGGACGAGACGGAGTCGGTGAAGCGCTATAATCAGTACAAGCTGGACTTCAGACGGCAGCAGCTGCAGGACTTCTTCCTCCAGCACAAAGACCACGAGTGGTTCCGGTCCAAGTTTCACCCCGATGACATCACAGCGAAGAGGGCGGAGTCTCTGAACGCCTTGAAGACCAGGCTGAGCGTCTTCCTGTTCCTGCTGGACAACAGCTGGCTGGACAGCCTGACGCTGGACATGGAGCGGGCGCCCGCCATCATCAAGCTGCTGGACGCAGGTACGCTCTAGAGCGGAGAAAGAGTGGCTTGGAGGGTCAGCTATCGAGCGGGGCATCGTTAAGGTTCTAACGGTACTACTACTTCATCGATCCGGTCCTTTAGCGGTACTCTTATCGGTTCTTTGAGAACATAATAAGGTGAACTAACTTAACAAACTGTGAACAAAACTAACATTGCTTTTTATTTAAATGAAATGCATAATCTCCCGTCTGGGTTGGAACGATGGAAAATACAAAAGATACACGCATTAGAAACGGGGTTGGCGAAACTAAAACTGCAATATAATGTTTGTAGCAATAATACATACGACATGTTTTAGACGTCTCCCGTGCCGATAAAAAGACCGATGACGTCGGAGCTTAACGGTAGCACGGCCTTTAATAATTCAGCCCGGTACCCGGCCCTACGGGTGGCGTGTTCACCCTGAAGGAAGCTGCCGTTCCCTCCACAAGAAGCAACACAATGTCTGTGGAAAACGAACCTGTTTGATGAACGCACGTTTCGTTCAGCCGGATAATCTCCACGTCTAGTTTTATAATGTTGAATCATAAATCTAATGGCCAGAAGCTAAATGCTAACGTGATGCTATCAAGGAGCTGCAGCGAGTCCAGCCGCACGACTTCCACGTCACGCCGACTTCAGATCCAGATTCACTCAGACTCTAGATGGAACGAGTTGAAGCGTCTGTCTGAACACTCTGCAGGAGGCAGGGACTGGCTCTCAAGCAGAACAGGAACTAGCTCAGAGGAGGGTTCAGGTGTTCGGCGTAATGACGTACGACGGCCTCCACGACTTCTGTAGTCCCGTTCAGCCGCTTGGTATCAACCATCGTTTCTCAGACCCGTCCACTCTGGGGTCGCTGCTGATGGTTTAATGAGTAGAACAAAACGTGACCCGTCTCTTCAACGCGTCTCAACCTCAGACCTGAGTTCAGATACTCTCCTAAACCCTACGGAGAGATCCCATTGGCTCTGAGTCAGGGAACAGGAAGTGGAGACATGCTGACTCACCTCCTGGTTTTAAGATGCGTCACTGCTCTATTGGAAAAAAATAAATATAAAAGTATTCAAAAAATGTAATGAAACATGTCGAAAGATAAATGTGGAAGAATGTTAAACGGAAATATAAAACATTTAAATTAGGGCCGGGACTTTAACGCGTTAATTAAGATTAATGAATTACACAAAAATTAACGCATTTTAATCGCACTTATTTTTGCACAGCGGAACGTTTCTCACTGGATGAGTTTCAGGCGGACCGATTATACTGGAGCACCAACTAACGTTCATGACTTCAGCATGGGACTTCAAACAACAACAAACCACGGTGAACAATAGTCAAACATGAACGAACAAGCTGATGAGACCGCTTTGGTCGGCCCGTGGATGGGACATTCTGTTTTAAAAAACGGACGGATGGAAGCGTCGATAAGAGCCGCAGCTCATCAAGCCTAAAGTATCACCTGAATGCAAAGCGTGTAGCAGCGAGCGTGTAGCAGCGAGCGTGTAGCAGCGAGCGTGTAGCGTGCAGCAGCTAGCGTGTAGCAGCGAGCGTGTAGCAGTTAGCGTGCAGCAGCTAGCGTGGACGTTAGCCCGACTCCGAGTGCAAGGAACCACACCCTGACCCAACCCACACTCAACCAGAGGACTGGCTTCAGGGCCAGGATCAGTCAGTCCACGTCTGAGAGGATAACTGGCTCACTGGATGGGGCTCGACTGTAGACCACTTGGAGTAACATCCATGTGCAGGTCTCCCTTGAAAAAGAGATCTATGATCTCAATGGGACCAATCTGGATGAAAAAATGTGAACATTGCTTCTCACTGTTCTCAGGTCAGATATGTATATTTGATTAAAAATGCGATTAATTAGATTAATTTTTTTAATCGAGTCCCGGCTCTAATTTAAATATTAAATGGAATAAGACATAAATGTTGTGAGATATCATCTCGACGGCAGGCAGGTGGAGGCTTGCAGGGTTTTGAAGGTCGTGTCTTAAAAAAGTCCTACAATTATATGAAACTTTTCTTTAAGTTTAGAAAACTATCTAAAATATGTTAGTGGTGTCCAAATGTTGAAAAAAACCCCGTCATTAATTTCCTGATATTCTATAAAGATGTCCAGAAAAGAAGTTCACTTTTTATGTGAAAAATGTCTTAGAAATAAGGTGCAGACATGATATAAAGATCTCTTTGGAGCAACACAATATAAAATAAATACATTTTTATTAAAACAAATATCAGAGGGTTAAAAAAGCAACTCGCTAGCATTTTATTTATTAAAACAAATATATACAAATACGGAAGCAGCTGGTTTACAGAGGCTGCTGGAGAACTCTCCCTGGTCCCCGAGCTGGTCCCCGAGCTGGTCCCCGAGCTTCAGCCTCTGGATCCGCGTGTCTGTGATCCTCACCAGAAGGATGCAGTCATCACATACAGAGACTAGTTCCTGAGCAGTGTCCTTCACACGGAAGGAGTCATCACATACAGAGACTAGTTCCTGAGCAGTGTCCTTCACACGGAAGGAGTCATCACATACAGAGACTAGTTCCTGAGCAGTGTCCTTCACACGGAAGGAGTCATCACATACAGAGACTAGTTCCTGAGCAGTGTCCTTCACACGGAAGGAGTCATCACATACAGAGACTAGTTCCTGAGCAGTGTCCTTCACACGGAAGGAGTCATCACATACAGAGACTAGTTCCTGAGCAGTGTCCTTCACATGGAAGGAGTCATCACATACAGAGACTAGTTCCTGAGCAGTGTCCTTCACACGCTGATATCCAAGAGAGGGAGTCACAGGTTGAGCTGTGATAGACCAACGTCTTTTCGCAGAGCTTGCATTTAACTTCCTTTGGACTTGTGTGTTCGAAGTAGTTCCACGAGGAGGAACTCTTCTTTCCTGCGGCTTTGTTCATCTTTAGTCGCACGTGTGAGGGAGAGGGGGGGGGGTCTGTGTGAGGGAGAGTCTGTGTGAGGGAGAGTCGGTGTGCAGCAGCAGCAGTCTGCTCTGCACAGGCTTCCTCCAAGTTTACAGTAACACAAACTGGTGGTGTGACCAATGACCATTTATAATTATTAATACTATTACTATTATTAGCATATATATATTTATAAATATATTGGTTGAAACTAAGCCAGAAAAAAACAAAACATAAATAATAATAAAAAATATATAAATAAAATCGATTTTTAAAAATAATAATCGATTATTGAGACTGTAACGAATAATCGAATAATCGCTGGCATCCCTAATAGAAAGCAGTATTCAATGTTAACTTCAGATTAGCTCCACGTCAGAAATGAGCATGCTTGATGCCTCTCTCCATAGAGGCTGAGTCATCATGTTCATCACAGAGCTATCATCTGCCTCAAGCAGTCCTGATGCTCTTCCATCACACATCCTGTCATGCTCACAGCTGATAGCCTTGATAGCATGCTACTCTCATGTTCACAGCTACAGCTGATAGCCTTGATAGCATGCTGCTCTCATGTTCACAGCTGCAGTTGATAGCCTTGATAGCATGCTACTCATGTTCACAGCTGCAGTTGATAGCCTTGATAGCATGCTACTCATGTTCACAGCTACAGCTGATAGCCTTGATAGCATGCTACTCTCATGTTCACAGCTGCAGTTGATAGCCTTGATAGCATGCTACTCATGTTCACAGCTGCAGTTGATAGCCTTGATAGCATGCTGCTCTCAGGTTGGAGGAGGACGTTCAGTTTGTCTCCTGTGTTTGTTTAGCGGTGATAAAGATGGAGGGCGGGACGGACCTGGACCTGCAGGTGCTGGAGGCTCCGGCTGCGGGGGGGGGAGGGGGGAACAGCTGGAGGAACAGCAGAGGGAGAGAAGAGCCCGGCTGAGCCAATGGGAGGAGAGAAGAGCCCGGCTGAGCCAATGGAAGGAGAGAAGAGCCCAGCTGAGCCAATGGGAGGAGGCGCTCGGACGTCCGAGGTGAAAGCCAGTCGAGAGGAAACGAGTCGACCGGAGAAGAAGGAGAAGAAGAAGAAAGAGGAGAAGAAGAAAGAGGAGGAGAAGAAGAAGAACAAGGTGAGGAATAAAATAATGCTGTCAAAATGATCGCGTTAACGGCGGTAATTAATTTTTTAATCAAAACGAAATTTTTTACATGAAATGTTTCATGTAAAAAATGTTCATGTAAAATTGTTATTTTTGCGAGATTTGGATATTTCTTCGACATAATGTGGACTTTTTTTTAATAACATTCTTCACATACATTTTGGGCATTTCTTTCTGACATTTATCACATTACATCTTTCTTATACTTTACGGCATTTAGCTTCTTGTGTGTATTTTACGTCGTGCGATCGGCTCTCGCAAACAGTTTCCATGTGTTTTTACTTTTTAAAACACTTCATTTCATATTTGGATATTTCGTAGGACATTTTTCATATAATGCAAAATGAATGTATTTATTACTTTTTTTTTCTCTTGAGTGTTTCAGCCCTTTTTCGGATTTTTAAGGACTTTTTTGTTTTGTCTTCAGTTTGTGGATTTTTTTTAAAAAACAGTTTCCATTTAATTTTGGGACTTTTATTTGAAGTCACTTTTCATTTACTATAAGAAGAATGCTGTTGACATTTTTCTTATATTTGGAAATTTTTCATGTAAAAAAAAATAAAAAGTCAGCCTTTTTCAGATTTATTTTTACGACATTTGGATTTTTTTTTCTACATAATGTGGATTTTTTTTTAATAACATTCTTCAAATACATTTTGGGCATTTCTTTCTGACATTTATCACATTACATCTTTCTTATACTTTAAGGCAGGGGTGTCAAACTCAAGGCCCGGGGGCCACATTCGGCCCGCGACTTCATTTTATGCGGCCCCACAAGAGCTTGCAAAGAATATAATATGATTATTATACGGTTACATGCTACAGATGCACGTTGCCCATAAACTACATGTCCCACAATGCATCTGGAATATGACTTTTTTCTCAATTTGCCTTTTTTTCTTCAAAATATGCATTTTTTCATAGAATTCCTTTTTCCTCAGAATTAGATGTTTATTTCAAAATGTCACTTCTATTTATTTTTCTCCAGAATTTGGCTTTTCTTTTTAAAATCATTTTGGGACATACGCACTGAAGAGACTTGCCCTAGACTTCTGCTTTCAGACATAGTTAATTATGAAGTTATTACCCTGTCCGATGATAATCCAATGCAGAGGCAATGATGTGATATAATACATTATTTTATATATATGATATATTTATATATGTATTTTTATATAGTCTTAAAAGTTACAACCGGCCCTTTGAGTGCAACCATAACGCTGATGTGGCCCACGATGAAATTGAGTTTGACAGCCCTGCTTTAAGGCATTTAGCTTTTATCTAAGAGCTTCCCCTGAAACGTAATCCTGATGTTTGATCCTAAACCCTCAGGACTCTGACAAGGAGGCGAAGCAAAACGGGGAGAAGGAGAAAGACGAGGGAGAAGAGGGGGAGGAGGAGGAGGAGGAGGAGGAAGAGGGGGAGGAGAAGAAGAAGGACGATGAAGAAGAAGAGGAGGAGGAAGAAGAGGGGGAGGAGGGAGAGGAGAAGACGACAACAAAGAAGAAAGTGAGTATTTTCCCGTGTTTAGCGTCGATGCTAACGTGTGGTGCTAACGGTGCTAACCCCGCCCCTTCCTCTCAGGACAGGAAGAGGAAGCGCAGTGTGTCCGTGGACAGCGGCGAGGGCAGCGAATCAGAATCCTCCAATTCTGAGGGCGAGGAGGAGAAGGAGGAAGAGGAGGAGAAGGAGGAAGAGGAGGAGGACGGAGAAACCGGTGAGAGAAGATTTCAGGTTTTTCCACATGCTTGTTTCGTGCAGTCACAAGAGTTCTTCTTTCCTCACGGCTTCCAGGTGCTTCTGAGGAAATGACTTCATTTCTCACTTAATTGTTCGAACTTTTAAAACGTATTTTTCAACCTACTATTCCATACGTTTTCCACATTTCAATATTTATCAAATTCTCTGTCAAATACTTTTGGGACATTTTTAACATGAGTGATCGTCTTTTCGTATACGATTCTCTTTGGGACATTTC
Organism: Champsocephalus gunnari; assembly: GCA_036324595.1. Taxonomy (NCBI): domain Eukaryota; kingdom Metazoa; phylum Chordata; class Actinopteri; order Perciformes; family Channichthyidae; genus Champsocephalus; species Champsocephalus gunnari. The sequence goes on from CM070441.1 coordinate 886,163, forward strand.
TCTGACTTTTCATAAATGTTTAGCACATTTTTAATTTCACGTACATTTAATATATTTCTCACTTGTTTATATTTCCCAGAGCACCGCAAGGACCGCGGCGGAGACAGGAAGGAGCGAGAGAAGGAGGCGCCGGCTAAGCCCCGCCCCCTTCACCTCACCACCTCCCTGTTCATCCGGAGCATCCCCCCCGAGTTCTCCAAAGAGGACATCACTAATGTGAGCACACACACGCACGCACAGACACACACACACACACACAGACACACATGCACACACACACACACACACACACACACACACACATGCACGCACAGACAGACACACACATGCACAGACAGACACACACACACACAGACACAGACACACACAGAGACACACAGACACATGCGCACAGACACACACACACAGACACAGACACACACAGAGACACACAGACACATGCGCACAGACACACACACACACACACACATGCACGCACAGACACACATGCACAGACACACACAGACAGACAGACACACACACACACAGACACACACACACAGACAGCCAGACACACACACACACATGCACGCACAGACAGACACACCCACAGACAGACAGACAGACAGACAGACAGACACACACACACACAGAGACACACAGACACATGCGCACAGACACACACCCCACACACAGACACATGCGCACAGACCCACACACACAGACACATGCACACAGACACACACATACACACTTTTTGGGGACATTTTACCGTCAATTTTCCTCAAAACATTTCATATTTTTTATTCTCTACTTTATGACATTTCATATTTTTTCCTTTCATTTTTTCGCAATTTATTTTCTTTAACTTTATATTTAAAATAAATAAACTATTTGCAGATTAATTTGTAACAAGAAATCCTTGTTGTAGTTGTGTCGCAGGTACCCAGGCTTCCTGCGGGTGGCGCTGTCCGACCCTCAGCCTGAGAGGAGGTGAGACGTGTTGTTCCAAGTGTTTATAAATTATACTTAGTGTTTCTGTTTTATTTAGTTCCTTCACAGACGTCTAGTTTCCATGATTACAATGAACAATGAACATGTTCCCATTTATTACATTTTAAAGACTAAAACGTATTGAACCGTACAGTTAATGTGTGTGTGTGTGTGTGTCAGGTTCTTCCGGCGCTGCTGGGTGACGTTCGATCGCAGTGTGAACATAAAGGAGACTTGCTGGAACCTGCAGAACATCCGGGTAAAAACTCTTCCACACATTTTATTAATGTTTCGTATATTTTAATATTTTAGACTTTTTCTTTACACATTTTAAAATAAGTACATTTTGTATTTAATGAGTCGGAGAAGGTCCCCATGAAGACAGGAAGTGGATGACGGTCCTCTGCCGTCGGGCGAATGTTCAAAGGGATGCTTCTGTGTTTCAGCTGCGGGACAGCGAGTTGTCTCCGGTGGTGAACAGAGATCTGTGTCGTCGCGTTCGCTGCGTGAACGGCCTCACGCACCATCGCCCGGTCGTCAGGAACGACATCCGGCTGTCGGCCAGGCTCATTCACAGCCTCGACCTGAAGGGGGCGCTGTGGCAGGGACATGTAATTATATACGTGTTGTAATCAGATTTAAAAATAAATACAATACAAGTTTTTTTGATTTTTAAATATTAAAAGATTGTTTACAATAATAAAAATTATAAAACATGTCGAACAATACTTAAAGAATCGTCTGCATTTGGTGAAAGTATAGAATAACTGAACGGTATTTCAGTTTGTTGACGCTCTGTTAGTTCTTTAGGATCTTAGCGTGTAAATACTGAATCGATCCTCAGATGGAGACGAACCCGTTTCTGAAGAACATCACGGACTTCCTGATCGAGGAGGTGAGCGCCGAGGAGGAGGAGCTTATCGGAGCGTCGGGGGGGAACGAGGAGGACAAAGACCCCTCCTCCTCCTCAGAGGTCGCCGTGGAGACCGACGACAAGCTCATCACGGTGTGTGTGTGTGTGTGTGTGTGTCTTGGAGGGCTGCCTGCAACCAACCATCGTTCTTGTATATACAGGTTAACCTGCAGGATCGCTCAGGAAATGGACTTTGTAAAAAATGTCTAAAAGTTGGTAGGAACCCAAAAATACATGTTTAGTCTGAAAAGAATGTCTGGCTTCGCCTCGAAAGGATTTATAAAGTATTCAAAACGCACATTAAAAAAACGACTCTGAAAGATTTTTTCGAGTTTTTTTAAACTAATTTCTACAAAATCGCTGGAAACTAAAAAATAAATGTTAGGGGGGGAAATCCCATAAATATGAGAAACTCTTAAATGTGGGGAAAAGGTCAGAAAAAGAAATGAGAAATTCTTGAAAATTTCCAAACGTTTAAAAAAATGATCTGAAAATGTTTTGAGAAATTTCTGAACATTTTCTCTCGTAAAACAGAAAGAGAAACGTGAATGAAATGGTCAGCTCATCGCAGGGAGCACAAATAAATAAAGACATTCCTGCAGGAGACACTCATGTGAACGTGTTGATTAAATGTGTGTGTGTGTGTGTGTGTGTGTGCAGGTGTTGGACCGCCTGCTGCTCTACCTGCGTCTCGTTCACTCCGTGGATTATTATAACTTCTGCGAGTATCCGGCCGAGGACGAGATGCCGCATCGCTGCGGACTCCTTCATGTGAGAGGACCAGTTCCTGCAGCCAAGATCACTGCAGCAGAGGGTACACACACACACACACACACACACACATAGACTCACACTCACATAGACTCACACACACACGCACAGACTCACACACACACACGCACAGACTCACACACACACACACACGCACAGACTCACACATAGACTCACACACACACGCACAGACTCACACACACACACGCACAGACTCACACACACACACACACGCACAGACTCACACATAGACTCACACACACACGCACAGACTCACACATAGACTCACACACACACACACACGCACAGACTCACACATAGACTCACACACACACACGCACAGACTCACACACACACGCACAGACTCACACATAGACTCACACACACACACACACACGCACAGACTCACACACACACACGCACAGACTCACACATAGACTCACACACACACACACACGCACAGACTCACACATAGACTCACACACGCACACACACACACACGGAGACTCACGCACGCACACACACAGAGACTCTCTCACACGCACACACACACAGAGACTCACACACACGCACACACACACGGAGACTCACACACACACAGAGACTCACACACACAGAGACTCACACACACACAGAGACTCACACACACACAGAGACTCACACACACACAGAGACTCACACACACACAGAGACTCACACACACACAGAGACTCACACACACACAGAGACTCACACACACACACACAGAGACTCACACACACACACACAGAGACTCACACACACACAGAGACTCACACACACACAGAGACTCACACACACAGAGACTCACACGCACACACACACACACACACACACACACAGAGACTCACACACACAGAGACTCACACACAGAGACTCACACACGCACATACACACACACACACAAAGACTCACACACACACACACACACACACACACACAGACTCACACACACAGAGACTCACACACAGAGACTCACACACACAGAGACTCACACACGCACAAAGACTCACACACACACTCACTAACACACACATACATTTATCTTACGTTTTTTTTAAATAGAATGTTTGATATATATTTATTTTTTAATTGAAATGCTGACTTTGTGCTGAATTAGTTTGTTTATATTCTTTGTATTTGTTGTTGTTGTTGTTGTTGTTGTTGTTGTCGTTGTCGTCAGTGAGTGAGCACCAGAAGATGTGTGAGGAGCGCCTGGCTCCCCTGTTCTCGGTCTCAGAGTCTCTGAGTGAAGAGGAGGCGGCCAAGCTGGGGAAGAAGGACCCGGAACAAGAGGTACAGAATTAAAGGACTTGTCGGAAACACGTCTCCAGTTTGAAATACGGAAAGAAAATAAACTCATATTTGAGAAATATCCAAAAAGGTTTAAATGTTGTTTTTTTTAAAGTCTGAACATTTATCAACAAAATACTTTAGAAAAAATTTAGGAAAAAGTGAAAACGTTTTTTTTCTCGAAAAGTGATAAAATCTCAGGAGAACATTTTTGTGAAATTAATTTAACATGAAATGGAAATTGTAGTTAAAAAATGGAATACATGTGTAACCCTGGACCTGTACGAGACGCTGGGCAGAGGAAGCATGTCAGTGACGTCCCGCCGTGTTTCCAGGTGGAGAAGTTCCTGGTGGCGAATTCTCAGGAGCTGAGCAAGGACAAGTGGCTCTGCCCTCTGAGCGGGAAGAAGTTCAAGGTGAGGCGACGCAACACATCGGACTTCTTCCTTCACGTCTTCAACCCTCCCAGAAACACTCGGATGATTCCTGGGACATTTCAAAAAGACATATTTAAACTGTTTTTTACCTAAAATATTTCAAATGTTTCCGAGAAATATTCACAGATTTGTTTGTATTATTCTCTTTGGTGTGTGTGTGTGTGTGTGTGTGTGTGTGTGTCACTCTTTGTTGTTGTTGTGTTTCAGGCCCCAGAGTTTGTGCGTAAACACATCCTGAACAAACACGGCGACAAAGTGTCCGCCGTCAGACAGGAAGTCGTCTTCTTCAACAACTTCCTGTTGGACGCCAAGAGACCCGCCCTCCCTGAGAACAAGCCCCTCCCGCCGCCGCAAGGTGAGCGGCATTCTGGGAAATGTAGGAAACCTAAACCTGATGAAAAAAAATATGACTGGCTTTATTTCCCTCGTCTTTTAGGTTCTCAGGGCATGACGTCGTTTCCTGGTCAGTCTCCGCAGCAGCAAAGCCTTCTGGGATATCCTCCTGGAATCAGACCCCCCATGCCCGGCTTCCCAGGTACTACACACACACACACACACACACACACACACACACACACACACACACACACACACACACACACACACAGAGAGAGAGTTTAGAATAGACCAAAATGATGTAGAATTGTCCTGAAAGGGGAAATGCCCAAAATGATGTCAATAAATGGAAAGTTTGGTGAAGAAGCAGAGGTTCAGGGACGGCAGCAAAACACCGGCTAACGTCTCATCAGTAAATAATAAACTCAAATCCTCATGTGGGCTTTTTGACTTTGTGGGAAATATTCCTTAAAAATCCCCCAAAAATGTTTAGTGCAAAATTAGAAGTGCTTTTTTTGTGAGATTCTTTAAAACTACCAAATATAATAAAATAAAACTGTTGGATTAGATTTCCAACGTGTTAAAAACTAAAGTGATGTTGCCATGGATATTTTGGTGTACATAAGAGTTTAGAGGCGTTAACTTTAATTAAATGAACCCACTAATGAACTTTGCCGTTGCTTAATTAGATTCAAAGAATTACAATTATTTATTATTAAACCTTTTAATTACAACAAATATTTTATAATTATTTTAACATTTTTGTTGTGTACAAATTGAAATGGGAAAGTCTCTCGTTGTGTATTAAGTGTTTTATTTATTGTGTGTGTTGCAGGTGGCGGCCCCCCCCTACAACCCAAACCAGTTTGGGGCGGGGCGCGGTAACTATGACAACTTCAGGGGTCATTTAGGAGGAGGGGGGGGAGGCGGGGGATTCCCTCCGAAACCACGGAACAACAGGTACGTACAAAAAAACACATTTTTACAAATTGTTTTATATTCCCTTAATGAACACAAATTAATGTGTGTGTTTGTGTAGGGGTGTTCGTGGGGACCCGCGATCGATCATCGAGTACCGGGACCTCGACGCTCCCGACGACCTCGACTTCTTTTAGACACAAGAAAACTTTTTACCCTTTTTTTTACTACGTTTCCCATGATTCATTTCATCATCCCTCCAGCAGATCTTTCTTTTTTTAGTTAGTCAATTGTGTGTGTGTGTGTGCGTGCGTGCGTGTGTGTGTGTGTGCGTGCGTGTGTGTGTGTGTGTGTGTGCGCGTGTGTGGGGGACCAATGTCAGTCATTACTGCTCTGAAAACTTTCCAATAAAGAAACAGGAAGACTAACGACGTCTAAAGTCTTAATTTATTCTATCAGTTCTGCTTCTCTCTGGACGCCTCGGGGCTTCTCTCTGGACGCCTCGGGGCTTCTCTCTGGACGCCTCGGGGCTGCTCTCTGGACGCCTCGGGGCTTCTCTCTGGACGCCTCGGGGCTGCGCTCTGGACGCCTCGGGGCTTCTCTCTGGACGCCTCGGGGCTGCTCTCTGGACGCCTCGGGGCTGCTCTCTCCTCGGGGCTGCTCTCTGGACGCCTCGGGGCTGCTCTCTGGACGCCTCGGGGCTGCTCTCTGGACGCCTCGGGGCTGCTCTCTGGACGCCTCGGGGCTGCTCTTTTCTCGGGGCTGCTCTCTGGACGCCTCGGGGCTGCTCTCTCCTCGGGGCTGCTCTCTGGACGCCTCGGGGCTTCTCTCTGGACGCCTCGGGGCTGCTCTTTTCTCGGGGCTGCTCTCTGGACGCCTCGGGGCTGCTCTCTGGACGCCTCGGGGCTTCTCTCTGGACGCCTCGGGGCTTCTCTCTGGACGCCTCGGGGCTTCTCTCTGGACGCCTCGGGGCTTCTCTCTGGACGCCTCGGGGCTTCTCTCTGGACGCCTCGGGGCTGCTCTCTGGACGCCTCGGGGCTGCTCTCTGGACGCCTCGGGGCTGCTTTCTGGACGCCTCGGGGCTGCTCTCTGGACACCTCGGGGCTGCTCTCTGGACGCCTCGGGGCTGCTCTCTGGACGCCTCGGGGCTGCTCTCTGGACGCCTCGGGGCTCCAAACAACGTTCAATGTTTTCAATGTTTTAAAAACAAACAAATGTTCCAGGTAATCTTTTCTCCGCTTTCCCTTCATGTCTTTTCGGGATTTTGTAATTTTTTCAACAGATTGTTTTGGTCTCTTTTCAACGTATTTCCAACATTTATTGACTTCATTCTTTGAAGACAATTCTACGTCATTTCTATTTTCTACAAGTATTTTGGTATTTTTTCAACATATTTTCCTTTTTTACACGTTTTGGTTTATTTTTCAACAAAACGCATTCCCATGGAGAATTTAAATAATCTTTATTTACTGTTCTTTGACTTGGTTCTTTTATCCTCCCACATGTATGTATATTTTTGTAACTAAACCAAATAAATAAAAAAACATAATCACTAGATACATATTTTTTTATAAAAAGTGGACTCGGGTGTTTAATAATTAATAAATAAATAAAATACTTTCTAAAGAATCTGAATACTTTAACATTTAACTTAACATTACTTATCATAATAATAATACGTGTTATCTATAAAGCACACTTTAAAAACAGCATCATCTCAAAGTGCTTCACAATTCAACGTTAGTTAAATATGATCTATTTAAAAAAGCAGGACGTACGAAACAGGAAGTGGTTTCGCTGCTCGGACAGAAGAAGAAGAAGAAGAAGAGGAAGAAGAGTTGAAGTCATTGCACCAAGAAGCAGAATGAAGGACACTTCTCTCCTGCTCCGTGAGTAACCCTGCACACATGTCATGCTTCCAGATAGAAGGAGGGATGAAGGATCTGTTGATAGATGAGAGCCAATGGGGTGAATGCTCTGAAAAGGATCTGTTGATAGATGAGAGCCAATGGGGTGAATGTTATGAAAAGGATCTGTTGATAGATGAGAGCCAATGGGGTGAATGTTATGAAAAGGATCTGTTGGTAGATGAGAGCCAATGGGGTGAATGCTCTGAAAAGGATCTGTTGATAGATGAGAGCCAATGGGGTGAATGTTCTGAAAAGGATCTGTTGATAGATGAGAGCCAATGGGGTGAATGCTCTGAAAAAGATCTGTTGATAGATGAGAGCCAATGGGGTGAATGCTCTGAAAAGGATCTGTTGATAGATGAGAGCCAATGGGGTGAATGTTATGAAAAGGATCTGTTGGTAGATGAGAGCCAATGGGGTGAATGCTCTGAAAAGGATCTGTTGATAGATGAGAGCCAATGGGGTGAATGCTCTGAAAAGGATCTGTTGATAGATGAGAGCCAATGGGGGGAATGTTATGAAAAGGATCTGTTGATAGCTGAGAGCCAATGGGGGGAATGTTATGAAAAGGATCTGTTGATAGCTGAGAGCCAATGGGGTGAATGCTCTGAAGAGGATCTGTTGATAGATGAGAGCCAATGGGGTGAATGCTCTGAAGCGATGTCTGCGTCCTGAAGGCAGGACTGGTGCTTCTGTCTGAAAGCAGTAACTTCAAACTAACAGTGTTGTTTCCTCTGCAGTGCTGAGCTCCCTGCTCTGCTGCTCAGCCGACGCTGCAGGTCAGTGCCCTCCAGGCTCTCACACGGGACACTGCTGCTGTTTCTCTCTTCCACACACACACTTTCTCTTTCTAAGGATGCTTCAAAGCTACTTTTATTTCTGCTCACTAAACGATGTGGTGTTGAACATTTGATCCTGTTTGAGTGTTTGTTAACGCCAGGGCCGCCCCTGGCCAACTTGGGGCCCCAAGCGACATTGTGAGATGAGGCCCCCAACCGACAGGAGTGAAACATTTAATCTTATAAATACTATGTTATTTTATTATTGTAATATAGTCGAGACATGCCTTTGACATGCTCCAAAGACTGATATTTCTTAAATCCGTGTTTGAAACGTTGAGAAGGTGAATAGCTCTTGACTCCGGGTTCAGCCGTCGGGCCGGTTGTGATCTGAACTGAAGACGAGTGCACGGACAGCAGTGGACTCGGCCGCGTGAGAGACGGGCAGCTCTAAAGTAACTCTGTAAACTAGGGCTGCACGATTTTGGGAAAAAATCGAATTGCGATTTTTCTGACAAATATTGCGATTCGAATTGCGATATTTATTTTGAAGCGACCCAACGGAAGTTTTTTGTAAAATGCGGCCATAACTCCGGCTAGGAAGGTCGTATCAACGTGCTCCCGTCTCTAGCGCCCCGCAGCCCGAGCTACGAGTGAAAGAACTAAACTTACATGAAGCTTCCGTTGGGTTGCTTTAAAGTCGAGCTTCAGTTAAAGATTCACCCTGATGTAGAAACACATGATGGAGCGTCTCTGACCTGACCCAGACGCTTTGTTTCACCAAACCATCTGAAGCTCCGCTGGAAGCCATCTGGAAAGGGCAGGCACTTTCAAGGATACTTGGCAGGTGATTGGATCAATCTGTCTATCACCATCTATCATGGGCCACTTCTGATTGATTAACAATGGCTGGTACATGTGGAGCTCAGCACTTCTGATTGATTAACAATGGCTGGTACATGTGGAGCACAGCACTTCTGATTGGTGTGGATGACTGACACACGAGAAGAAAAAAAAATGTAAAAATGTAAAAAAGGGGGAGCAGTTGGAACGAAAGAAGAAGCAATTGGATTTACAAACTAAACTGGCAGAAAAATGTGAATCTAACCTGCGACTTCAGGTCTGTCCGACAGAACTCCAGATTTGTCCTTGCTCCCAGTTATTTTTTTTACAGCCAGCTATTACATTTTAAAAAAACACATTGAGCTTACTTTGGCCGCTGTGCGGTCTGAATGATGGAGGTTGCGAGTGCTTTTGTTTTGAAATCAATTCCGTGAGTTTGGCCCCACCCCTCGCTGACCCTAACCCTCATTAGACCATTTAGTAAGGTAAAACGCAAAACCGCCTCTCAGACGCTCTTCCGTTTACGTGTTTCAATAAAGAAAAACAATTAGACGGTAGATACACGGATTATGAATGAACCCTGAATGTTGAGACTTATTTATACACAACACTTTTAACATGAAAAGTGTTGTTGTTTATTATTAAGATCATTTTACATTATTATAATAAGAGGAAGTGTGAGAGCCAGGCTTTTGTTCTGGTCAAAGTCATATCGCCATCTAGTGGCGACCTCGTGCACTGCACGGTGAATAAAGGACTACAGTTCCCATGTTGCAGCCCATTCAGAGACAGAGGTGGTCACCCTGTGGGGAAGAGGCCGACACCATTATTACAATTATTTAACGTCTATCATCAAACAGGAACATGAAGAGAATCTTAGTTTGCTTCAATAAACGCTTCCCTGTTGAGTTGTGCCTCTTGTGTTGTCGTGTTCACTCCGACTGAGAGAGCATTCTCTGAGTCTAGTTTGAGTGGAAACTATCTATTTGTATTAACCGCAGAAGCCCTGCAGCTAAGAGTACCACTGACAACCTGAAGGGTTCTAGATGTGTTTCAAAAGGTGTTCAGAGTGGTTGAAGGAAGCGGTGACAGGAAGGAAGCGCTGTGTGGGCGACTGTCAGAGAAACAGTTTGATGCCACATCACAAAGAGGTACAATGGATCCAACAAGTCTTCAACGCCTCGTCTGTAAGTACAATCTGTATACTGTGAGCATGAGGGAAGACGTTCAGACATCAGAACACATGTGAGAGCTCCCTGAGCTGCACAGCAAGCATCCAGCGTCCGGAGAGACGGACCTCTCCTCACCGTCTGCTCCGTTCAGGAGGAACGGCACTGAGATGATTGTTGTGGTGCATTCAAGTGCTGAAAGAAAGTCTGGTATTTCCTCAACTTCTGTCCAGTCTGACTCGTGCTCACTTTGCACTCCATGCATGTGTTCTAAGAGCAGCACCCAGACCTGTGGAAGTGTCCTGTGTGTCGCAGTAAGCTCACCCTGTGGTTTCTCCTCAGTGCTCACCTCCCTGCTGAGCGGCTCCACTCACCAAGGTCAGTACACTTCCTCCGTCTCTCCACTCACCAAGGTCAGTACACTTCCTCCGTCTCTCCACTCACCAAGGTCAGTACACTTCCTCCGTGCTCACCTCCCTGCTGAGCGGCTCCACTCACCAAGGTCAGTACACTTCCTCCGTCTCTCCACTCACCAAGGTCAGTACACTTCCTCCGTCTCTCCACTCACCAAGGTCAGTACACTTCCTCCGTCTCTCCACTCACCAAGGTCAGTACACTTCCTCCGTCTCTCCACTCACCAAGGTCAGTACACTTCCTCCGTCTCTCCACTCACCAAGGTCAGTACACTTTCTCTGTCTCTCCACTCACCAAGGTCAGTACACTTCCTCCGTCTCTCCACTCACCAAGGTCAGTACACTTCCTCCGTCTCTCCACTCACCAAGGTCAGTACACTTCCTCCGTCTCTCCACTCACCAAGGTCAGTACACTTCCTCCGTCTCTCCACTCACCAAGGTCAGTACACTTCCTCCGTCTCTCCACTCACCAAGGTCAGTACACTTCCTCCGTGCTCACCTCCCTGCTGAGCGGCTCCACTCACCAAGGTCAGTACACTTCCTCCGTCTCTCCACTCACCAAGGTCAGTACACTTCCTCCGTCTCTCCACTCAGAGCTGGGTCTCTGTCCACCTGATGCCTCACCTAGTGTCAGAGTCACTGTCTTCTTCTTCTTCTTCTTCTTCTTCTTCTTCTTCTTCTTCTTCTTCTTCTTCTTCTTCTTCTTCAGTGTTTTATAACTCTTCCTCCCTGCAGCTCGTCTGACGGTGACTCCCAGCAGCTCTCAGGTGTTTAAAAACGAACCTGTCTCTCTGAGATGTGAGGACGCCTCTGAGGGATGGACCGTGTGGAGAAACACCAGCATGGGGGAACAGAGCTGATTGTGGAGACTGGGGAACACCTGCTGGTTCCTCCTGTACCATCAGCTCCACTCACCCTCTGGGACAGTGGAGAGTACTGGTGTGAGTCCACAGGGGGATCCACCAGTAACACCGTCACCATCACCGTCTCCGGTGAGATCAGCCTCTCTGTTTCCTCATCAATACTAAACACACTCTAAGAAGTTCATCAGGCAGAGGAAGCTGGACGACCGCAGAGCTGCTAGCTGGTGCTCACCACAGGGTGCAGAACACACATTCTCTCACACACTATCATCCACTAGATACTCCTCAGTACAGTCTCACTCTTTAGGGGTTAGGAAACACAGATTTAAACAGTTTATTTCCTTCTATAGTATCAGAGACATAGAGTGAGCTTTGGATGGCAAGACGATAAATGATCGTTCTTCTCACAGGACTCATGTATATGATAAAGTCTCTGAAACCGTGTGGAACGGCTTAAAATCCCTCCTCTTTCCTACTGATTAATGATTAATGATGATGGGTATTATTATCAAAAGCACTTAATTAGAGTGTTACTAATCATTGGTGACGGTCTGGATGGAGAGCTTCAGAGTGGATGAAGTTCAGATTGAGGAAAGGATCTACGTATGCTAAGCTAACTGACGCCATATAGTCACATTGTCCAACGTCGTTATAACAGATACTTTGTGAGGTTTGTTGCGTTATTTTGTCAAGTGTATTTGAACGTGAGTAAAGTCCATTGTTCTACGGGGCGTTTCAGACTTCAGCATGCTAACGTTAGCTTTTCAGTTAGCTACGCCACAGCCTCACTTGGCAGGTAGTGGGTTCATTCATCATCTCTGCCATGTGTAAGTTACTGATCACCTCCATTCTGCACCTGGCTCCGTGTTCACATACAGCGGTGTTCCTGCAGAGTCCTGCCCTCCCCGTGACGGAGGGAGATGACGTCACTCTGACCTGCAGAACAAAGATGGCCGACCCTCCCTCTGCTGAATTCTTCAAAGATGGCGTCTCCATCAGGAATGGGTCTGATGGTCACATGACCCTCCACCATGTTAACAGGTCTGATGAAGGCCTCTACACGTGTAGCGTCCAGGGTAAAGAGTCTCCATGGAGCCGGCTGTCTGTCTCAGGTGAGGAGCTTTGCTTTGGTTTCAGGACTCGTTGCTTCAGATGTTCACCTGACCAGGTGTGATTCTCCCTGCAGAAAAACCTCCTACGACCACCACGGACCCGCCCACAGCCTCCTCTGCACCACCTGCACCTCCTGCCTCCTCCCTCCACCTTGTGTTCAGGGTGATCTGCCACCTGGTGGTCTTCTGCCCGTACTGCGTCTCCACTTTCCTCATGGTGTCTATATATCGAGAGAGGGCCAGAGGTAACCTCGCTCAGCTTGCACATCTAACTCAGGGGTGTCCAAACTACGGCCCGGGGGCCTTTTTGAATCGGCTCTCAGCAATTAAATATAATGGAATATTGCCCACAAATGAAACGTGTGCTTGTCTTATGTTGTACTTCTTAAATATAAATGTGAACATATAGTACACAGTAGTATTCATGTGTTAATGAGACCACTTTTCAAATAGATTCAGTCAATTCAAGTTGGAAACATTTTCTAACAAATCTTAGTTGATAAGAAAAAAGCCCAATAACTTATTTCCGTAACAAGCTTGAAATAAACCTTCATATTTCCTCTTGTTGTGATCACTCTGAGGGTCTGCTTTCAGGGATGAGCCAACCCTCACAGCACCATTTACCTACATTTGATTGGTTTTACTGACTGAACCTACGAGGGAATGAACCTCGAGAGAGCGGCCCCCCCTTCGTATATCTTTCTGTATGCGGCCCTCGTGAAAACAGTTTGGACCCCCCGGATCTAAAGGGATTTAACATCCACCAAAACTCTTAATACCTTTTCTACATTTTCCTTGTGACAACAGGAAGTGACCCAACTCCGCCCACCCACGCTGAGCAGGGATTGGACGATGACTACGATGATGTCATGTCTGCTGTCACCACGGAGCATCAGTTCTGAAACAGTGGAGGACCCAGAACGCTTCCCTGAGGAACGCCATGTTTTTAACTCAGTGTAATCATGTATTGACTGATATCGTGCACATGCAATATTATTCCCTTTATTTCTGAAGCAGTGGTCTGTTAGTGTTGGAGCCATTTCCATTGACTTATTATTGTCTGATAGTTTAGGCTTGATGATAATATGAATTAGATTAAACTCACCGTCTAAAGGTATTCTTGTGAGTCATACTATGGTTTAAAATGTATTAATTGAAGGCTCACTTATTATGTGTTAGGTGCGTCAGTATCACGTGCACGGCTGTATGCCTATATATGGGAGGCTGGTAGGACACAGCTGATGTTGATGAGATGGGGAAATGGAAAAGCCTGTTGACCGTGTTCTTTTTGTTCTGTTGGAGATGAACGTTGAGTTGCTATGAAGCGAAGACATGTGTCCTCCTGGATGTGTCGTGTGGATCCAGGAATAAAGCGCGTCTGATTCAACTACGATCTCCGCTGAATTGTTTGAAAACAAAGAGAGGCTATTAAATTGTAGACAAGGATTAAAACGCCACCGCACTGAGCACTAGCAGCTAATGCTCAGTGCGAATAAGATCTGCAGACACAAAGAACACAGATACTGAAGTTAAACAATTAGAAAGTTGTATTTTTGGCCATTTTCTTTCACATTTCAGGAAAACTAAACTTCTAAAGTCGGTGAATTCATTCAGGAGTTATCCCAAACACTTCAACAGGGAGTTATGTATTAAATGTACATCACCACATGCAGAAGTTGGAACATTGTTTATTTGAGAGACATCACCTCCAGGATCTCTTGACTTATTGACGAGTGGAAGCTGAGCCCAGTTCACAGTGACATTAAACTCTTGCTCATTATCTTAGTGACTACTCTCCAAGTATCTGGACCAAAGGAACCTGCCGGGCCTTTTAGACCCAGACTGGAGACTTCCTGTCGGCTCTGCACCCCGCGATGCAGCAGCTGTTCTTCATGTGGTGCAGACCGGAGCTGCTCTCTATCAGCTGGTCTCGTGTCGTTTGAGTGCCTCTGCTTCTGGACGACCTGCTGCTTCATGTCTTCACGTCTTCAGCTGAGTGACGCACTTTGAATCGCCTCGTGTTGGAGGTGCTTTAAATAAACCCGCCTCACAGGAACACCTGTATGTCAGTGTGGGTCCTTTCCCTCTCAGAGCCATTGGATTAAATGCTCCTTCCACAAAGTAGAGTTCATCTTATTGTTTATTCCATACTAGTATATGTTCCTTTAGTGATAGTGTTCTTTGGAACAGGTATTGTATATCCAGAATGTGGTAATGAGACCCGACATTCGTCTGAAGTTTTGTTCTCACGTCATTCCTGATTATTTGAGACTGAATCCTCGAGTGGGTTCAGATCCTTCAGAGGCAGTGAGGCGTGGACTCCACTTCTGACGTCTGCAACAATCATCAGTGTTCATTCTCAACTGGGAATGGCTGTCATGTGTTTAACATCAGGAATGTTTTAGTCTAAACTGTCTCTGTTGACATTCCTGGAAAAGGGAAATGACACAAAAGACTTAGAAGTATTCCTCACGGTCTGAATCCCTCTCAGGTTTAGTTTCACTTTTTATTTTTGTATTATTATTTTGAACAAGATTTATTGTGAATAAAAAACAGCAGCCCGCAGTGATGTCATCAACAGGCGCCTCGTCTCAGTGTGACATCATCAACAGCGATCTGTCCTCGCCGTCCTTTCCTGCGCTCAGCCTTCAACAACACCTACACGCACACACACACACACACACGCACGCACACACACACATGAATATCTGTCTGTGTGTGTGTGTGTGTGTGTGTGTGTGTGTGAGTTTCTCACCTTGTCCAAAGAGTGTGTCGTCAAGGTAACCTGTGTGTGTCTCCACCCGTGTCCACCTGTCCGAGTCCAGAGGGCGGAGCTAAACCTGCGAGAGCCAATCAGAGACCAGACGTCAGACAGTCGTGGTTCAACGTGCGTTGCATGATGGGTAGTCATTTTGTCCGACTTGCTCTGGAGGCTCGCCCACATGAGCTCAGCGATCAGGCGTCCATCTTTAGGTAGCACTTTGCCGGAGCGCCAGACAGACGAAGAGTGACGAAGACAAAGGAGTCCTGCGGGAGTCCAGAGGAGGCAAAGAGGAGACACCCTCCTCTGATTGAGCTAAGTGTCGCTGGTGTCTTATTTAATTGTGTGTTTTCTCCGTCCTGTTCACGCGTCTCCTCTCAGGACCTCTGCCCCGTGTATCTCCTGATCGATACACCCGGCCTGCTCTCCTCTATCCCCCGTGCTCCTCTGACATCCAGCACCTAGCTTCAGGCGGCCTGTGGAACTGCAGTCAGCTGTTCCTCAGGCTGACTGCATCTCTGGCTCCGCCTCCATCTCTGGCTCCGCCTCCCTGCAGACCCTGGATTACTCCATCCAACACATCCACCCAGCAGCTCTCTCCACAGCATGCTCCTTCT
>CM070441.1:917287-927287 GCA_036324595.1 Champsocephalus gunnari
TACCCCATAACCCGTACCCCATAACCCATAACCCGTAACCCGTAACCCATAACCCCATAACCCGTAACCCCGTAACCCCATAACCCCATAACCCTAACCCATAACCCATAACCCATACCCCATAACTCCATAACCCATAACCCATACCCCATACCCCATAACCCATACCCCCATAACCCATAACTCCATAACCCCTAACCCGTAACCCGTAACTCCATAACTCCATAACCCGTAACCCATAACCCCGTAACCCATAACCCATACCCCATAACCCATAACTCCATAACCCATACCCCATAACCCATACCCCATACCCCATACCCCATAACCCATACCCCCATAACCCATAACTCCATAACCCCTAACCCGTAACCCCATAACTCCATAACCCATAACCCCGTAACCCGTAACCCGTAACCCCATAACCCCATAACCCATAACCCGTAACCCGTAACCCATACCCCATAACCCATACCCCATACCCCATAACCCATACCCCCATAACCCATAACCTGTAATCCATAACCCATAACTCCATAACCCGTAACCCATAACCCATAACTCCATAACCCATAACCCATAACCCCATAACTCCATAACCCATAACCCGTAACCCATAACTCCATAAGCCATAACCCATAACCCCATAACTCCATAACCCATACCCCATAACCCATAACTCCATAACCCCATAACTCCATAACCCATAACTCGTAACCCATACCCCATAACCCCATAACCCATAACCCATAACCCCATAACTCCATAACCCATAACCCATAACCCCATAACTCCATAACCCATAACCCGTAACCCATAACTCCATAAGCCATAACCCATAACCCCATAACTCCATAACCCATACCCCATAACCCATAACTCCATAACCCCATAACTCCATAACCCATAACTCGTAACCCATACCCCATAACCCCATAACCCATAACCCCATAACCCCATAACTCGTAACCCATAACTCCATAACCCATAACCCCATAACTCCATAACCCATAACCCCATACCCCATAACCCATAACCCCATAACTCCATAACCCCATAACTCGTAACCCATAACCCCATAACTCCATAACCCCATAACTCCATAACCCCATAACTCGTAACCCATAACCCCATAACTCCATAACCCCATAACCCCATAACCCCATAACCCATAACCCCATAACTCCATAACCCATAACCCCTAACCCCATAACCCGTAACCCGTAACCCATAACCCATAACCCCGTAACCCATAACCCATAACCCCACATCCACGCAGCTTCCAGGCAGGCAGCAGGATCAGAACATGGTTAGTGAGGAGGACCAAAGACATGGTGCAGAGTACGTGGTGTAATGGATAACTCACATGTTGTACTAGTATGCAGGTGTGTCCCTTTAAAAGAGACCAGCGATATGAACACTAGTTTACATTTAAAACACCATCAAGTGAATGAACGTCAGAGTTAGATCACTTTGCAGCACGTCTAGAAAAGTCTCTACAAAGAACACATGTTCGTTAATTCCACAAATAGCAATAATAAGGAGATAATAGAGAGATAGGAACCTGTTGTAGTCCACTTCCTGTCCCCAGCTGCTCACACAGAACCACAGCAGCAGAACCAGGCTGAACCGGGCCAGCATGATCCCGCTTTAACCCGGGACAAACACGGGCTACAATCCGCTCCTGGCCCGGAGACTCATCCCGGTGCCGCTTCACAGACGGTGAACAAAGAGATGAAATGTGAGAAAGCGCAGCAACTGGGTTTGAGACGAAAGAAACTAAAGGTTATGAAATGAGTGTTTAAGCGGTTAAAGGACGTCCGGTCCGCAGCGTGGGTCCGAACCACCGGTTTGAAACGTTAAAAACATTCACTTGTCAAGTTGTTACCGTGTAAATAACGGTACATCCTCTTCTAGAATGATCCAAAGCGTTACAATAGATACAAGTGAATTAGAGAAAGTGTTTAAAACAACGGTTTCTGGCGTTAAAGTGATCCTTATTGTGTTTCTGAAGGTGTTGAAACCCCGTCGGTTCGCCCGAACGTTCCTAATGCTGCAGATAGGGAGAGAGGGTCCTCGCGCGCGCTCTGATTGGCTCTCAGGATTCCAACGGCTGCTGGCGCGTGCCGGAGAGAACCGGGGGAAAACAGAAAGAAAAAATATTTCAGATTTTCCTTTTCGTTTTAAATAAAGTGTTTTTTACTTAAGAATGCCTTTAGTTCAAATGTTACTTCTTGATATAAAGTTTAAGTTAAAGCATTTATTATTGATGTATTACATGTATTTATAAATGTGTAAAAACTTGAGAGGAAGTGTTTAATCGCGTTCCTCCTAACACACTCCATGTTGTGACATAGACACAGTGTGTGTGTGTGTGTGTGTGTGTGTGTGTGTGTGTGTGTGTGTGTGTGTGTGTGTGTGTGTGTCAGCGTGCTGCCTGAGTGTTGACAGTAAACAGCTGGAGATCTGCCCGGAAGCTAATGAAGCTGTGACGTCATCATAACAGCTGTTTCCGGTCACACGAGGCAGGTCCAGAGGAATATTGTGGGCTATGTATCGTTTTATTATTGTACTCCCATTGTGTTGTTCTATATTGTTCTAACGGTTCCCCGTACAGCTCGTTGGTCACTCAGGTTGTTCTAAATGTGCTATATAAATAAATGAAGATGGAGGGTGAGGAATATCGTGTTTCATTCTGGTCGTTATTAAAGTGGTTCGTGACCTGAGGAATACAGGGAGAACATGATGGAGACAAACCTGGTTCTGATCAGAGTGCAGTAGCAGCCTCTCGCCGGCAGAGGGAGACATACACACTCCTTTATTTGTTTTTGTTTTCTCCTCCTCTCCGGCTGAGCTCCTCACTGAGGATTCACCCGTCAGAGGAGACACATGTCCTCTCGACCTGCCTGTCTGTCTCTCACCTGTCTCTCTCTCTCACCTGTCTGTCTGTCACCTGTCTGTCTCTCACCTGTCTGTCTCTCACCTGTCTGTCTGTCTCTCACCTGTCTGTCTGTCTCTCACCTGTCTGTCTCTCACCTGTCTGTCTCTCACCTGTCTGTCTCTCACCTGTCTGTCTGTCTGTCTGTCTCTCACCTGTCTGTCTGTCTGTCTGTCTGTCTGTCTGTCTCTCACCTGTCTGTCTGTCTCTCACCTGTCTGTCTGTCTCTCACCTGTCTGTCTGTCTCTCTACCTGTCTGTCTCTCACCTGTCTGTCTCTCACCTGTCTGTCTCTCACCTGTCTGTCTGTCTGTCTCTCACCTGTCTGTCTGTCTGTCTCTCACCTGTCTGTCTGTCTCTCACCTGTCTGTCTCTCACCTGTCTGTCTGTCTCTCACCTGTCTGTCTGTCTCTCACCTGTCTGTCTCTCACCTGTCTGTCTGTCTCTCACCTGTCTGTCTGTCTCTCTACCTGTCTGTCACTCACCTGTCTTTCTGTCCCTCACCTGTCTGTCTCTCACCTGTCTGTCTGTCACCTGTCTGTCTGTCTGTCTCTCACCTGTCTGTCTCTCACCTGTCTGTCTGTCTCTCACCTGTCTGTCTGTCTCTCTACCTGTCTGTCACTCACCTGTCTTTCTGTCCCTCACCTGTCTGTCTCTCACCTGTCTGTCTGTCACCTGTCTGTCTGTCTCTCACCTGTCTGTCTGTCTGTCTCTCACCTGTCTGTCTCTCACCTGTCTGTCTTTCACCTGTCTGTCTCTCACCTGTCTGTCTGTCTCTCACCTGTCTGTCTCTCACCTGTCTCCCTCTCACCTGTTTGTCTCTCACCTGTCTGTCTCTCTCTCTCTCTCTCTACCTCTCTCTCTCTCTCGCTCGCTCACTCGCTCTCTCTGTCTCTCTCTCTCTCTCCCCCTCTACTTCTGTCTCTCTCTCTCTCTCTCCCCCCTCTCCCTCCCCCTCTCTCTCTCTCCCCCCCCTCTCTCTCCCCCTCCCCCCCTCTCCCTCCCCCTCTCTCTCTCTCCCCCCCTCTCTCTCTCCCCCTCTCCCCCTCCCCCTCTCCCCCTCCCTCTCTCTCTCTCTCTCTCTCTCTCTCTCTCTCTCTCTCTCTCTCTGTGGATCAGCATCATGAAGGACAGTTTTTGGTTGCTGCTCTGGGTGAGTCTTCACATCTTAATCTGAAGGACTTGAACTCGTCTGAAAGTGTTAACTAATGGTTACCTGATGGTTACCTGATGGTTAACTAATGGTTAACTGATGGTTAACGAATGGTTACCTGATGGTTAACTAATGGTTAACTAATGGTTACCTGATGGTCAACGAATGGTTACCTGATGGTTAACGAATGGTTACCTGATGGATGATTGATGCTCAGAGTTCTGTTGGAGTGATATGAAAGCGATTCTTCAGCAGCTGCAAAGCCTTTTCAAACCACTCCAAAGACTGAGAGCAAACGCAGGCTGTTTATCTCGATGACCAGTCCGACGTGCCATACGAACACGTTCTCAGTTATTTCATATCATGTCATTGTCTTGTCTTTATTTTTAATTATTATAAACTGAGGATATTTAGAATGATTTAAAATCATTTGGATGCATTAGGCTGCGTTATCTGTCTGGCGTGTGCGTACAATAACGTGTGTGTGTGTGTGTGTGTGTGTGTGTGTGTGCCTGTGTGTGTGTGCGTACAATAACGTGTGTGTGTGTGCGTACAATAACGTGTGTGTGTGTGTGTGTGCCTGTGTGTGTGTGCGTACAATAACGTGTGTGTGTGTGTGCGTACAATAACGTGTGTGTGTGTGTGCGTACAATAACGTGTGTGTGTGCGGGTGTGTGTGTTGGTGTGTGTGTGTGTACAATAACGTGTGTGTGTGTGTGTGCGTACAATGACGTGTTTGTGTGTGCGTACAATAACGTGTGTGTGTGCGTGTGTGTGCGGGTGTGTGTGTTGGTGTGTGTGTGTGTGTGTGTGTGTGTACAATAACGTGTGTGTGTGTGTGTGCGTGCGTGTGTGTGTGCGTACAATGACGTGTGTGTGTGTGTGTTTGTGTGTGCGTACAATAACGTGTGTGTGTGCGTACAATAACGTGCGTGTGTGTGCGTGTGTGTGCGTACAATAACATGTGTGTGTGTGCGTGTGTGTGTGCGCGCGTGTGTTGGTGTGTGTGTGCGTACAATAACGTGTGTGTGTGCCTGTGTGTGTGCGTACAATAACATGTGTGTGTGCGTGTGTGTGTGCGTGTACGTGCGTGTGCGTACAATAACGTGTGTGTGTGCCTGTGTGTGTGTGTGTGTGTGCCTGTGTGTGTGTGTGTGTGTGCGTACAATAATGTGTGCGTGTGCGTACAATAACGTGTGTGTGTGTGTATGCGTGTGTGTGCGTACAATAACGTGTGTGTGTGTGCGTGTGCCTGTGTGTGTGTGCGTACAATAACGTGTGTGTGTGCGTGTGTGTGTGTGTGTGTCAGGTGTGTGTGTCCCTGACCTGCGGATGGCACGATCTGGATAACAGCGAGTTCGACTGCTGGCCGCTGGACGAACCCAACGAGTCCAACATGATGGAGTGCGGAGGTCAGAGCTCTCACGCAGATCCGGCCTCACGGAACAGCTGGTCCACGGCGCGTGTCCACACATGGCCCTCTCAAGACGTGGATACGACATGTGCACACAAAACACGGAGCTCGAATAGTCTTGGTAACATCGACCCATGGACCCGCCGGGCGTTCGTTCTGAAGGAACGATGCAAACGTATCGCTCGAAATGTAATCAAAAGCATTTTAACGCCAATTTAGGATTTTCCACTAAAGATTAATCGGGTGTCCGCCATGCTTTCTCTTCTCACTGGGCGATCTCGTGACACGGAGCCCGGTCGTTAGAAATGATCAGAGAGGCGAAGTCTCGAAGGACCCCGGGAGCGAAACATTTACATTGAAGTCAACGGAGAGAGAAAACGTATCTTTTGATCCCGTTTGTGCCACGAACTACACACTACACAACTACACACTACACAACTACACACCACGACATTAACGCTACACACTGCACTCGTGTTACTCACCGACACCTTGTGAAGCCGGTCCCGCTGCTCCTACAGAACCGACTATCTCCACTCCGTGTGTGTCCAGCTCTCAACGTGTCCAGACGTGATGTTCACCTCGTTTTATACTTTCCGCCTCATTCTGAAAGCAGCGGGTGAATGTTCCAACGTGACGGCCGTCTGTGTGACGGTGGCGCGTGTTGTGCGGGACCAGAGACCTGGAGTTCACTCAGCGGCTTCACTCAAAGGAACGTGTAACCTCACAGTTTTACGACACATTTTTATTTGTTTGACTTGAAAAATATTCTTTTAAATGGACAAACATCGTGTGTGTCATTCGCGGCACGATTCAAACGGGATCAAAAGATAACCTTTCTCTCTGCGTTGACTTCAATGTATCATGTTACGCCTCCGGGGTCCCACGGAGGCTCCGGAAGGGGAGGGACTTCGCCAACACACGTTGTATCCACATCGCGTCCTGAGAGGGTTATTCGTGATCAGCTACGTGTTGCCGTGTGGACGAACGCAGCTATTACACGACTCTTTGAGAGACGGGTTGATTCTCCTGAGAGTTCTCTCGTTGCTCTCAAACTGTTGAGTCGGCCATAAATACTAAATGATAAGCGATGCTGGTGAAACGTGTTCTTCATCGGATGTCCCCCCCCCTCTCAGGTCTGGAGATGGCGTGGCTGCTCCGCCCTCCGGACACCGTGAAGAGCGGAGAGCCGTTCAGCGTCTCGTACTCTGTGAGCGCCGGAGAGGCGTTCTACCGCTGGGCCGTCGAGAACCACATCTTCACTCACAGGTGAGTGGTGCTGCGTACCTGGACTCACATTCAGGTTCAGGTCCGGACTCAAGTCCAGAGGTTCAGGTTCAGGTCCGGACTCAAGTCCAGAGGTTCAGGTTCAGGTCCGGACTCAAGTCCAGAGGTTCAGGTTCAGGTCCGGACTCAAGTCCAGAGGTTCAGGTTCAGGTCCGGACTCAAGTCCAGAGGTTCAGGTTCAGGTCCGGACTCAAGTCCAGAGGTTCAGGTTCAGGTCCGGACTCAAGTCCAGAGGTTCAGGTTCAGGTCCGGACTCAAGTCCAGAGGTTCAGGTTCAGGTCCGGACTTATAAGTCCTGAGAGACTGGAGAGAACTACGCATCGTATTCTCTCTGGAATGGCAACATGCCCGCACTTCACCTCCAAGGCGTGTAAATATCACCCGTTATTTACGTTGTTACCCGGCTGTTATTGATATATTTATCTTTTAAAGACCCCCAAAACTCAGATCATAACTCGAACCCTGGTTAGGTCAAAAATGTAAAACGAAGAATTTTAATATTCTCTACATTTAAAAAGTGAAATATTTGCACGAAAAATTATTTTATAAAATGATGTGGATCCTGGAGTTATTTCCCGGAATGTTGTCCCGATTTTGAAGCTTCATTTTCTCTTAGATGAGTCACTTTGATTTCGTTTGTTGTCTAAACCTAATTATTATACGCTGACAGTTGTTCGTGAATGTACGAATTGGAGATCAGAGAATGAAGTCCCTCACACGGCTTCGTACGAACACTGGCTCCAACACTCGGTCTAAACTGGATTTGATCCTGGTTCGAACCCTTCTGTAATCTCCAGTGCCATCGTGGACGCAGACGCAGCGCGGAGGTTCTGTGAAAACATCGACTGTCCGACCAACTGGAAAGACGCAGACGGAGAGAACTGCTGCATCCACCACGCCAACATCCACTCCTGCCCTCTGGGACACATGGTACACATCTGACTAGGGTTGGGTATTGTTTGAATTTCCACGATTCTGATTCCGATTCCGATTCTACTTTTCGATTCCGGT
This sequence comes from Champsocephalus gunnari, assembly GCA_036324595.1. NCBI lineage: Eukaryota > Metazoa > Chordata > Actinopteri > Perciformes > Channichthyidae > Champsocephalus > Champsocephalus gunnari. Next base: position 925,090 of record CM070441.1, read on the forward strand.
TCTTTGAGTGGCAGGGTAACAAAATGATACATGCTACCGGACTAGTACCGGAACCGGTTCTCGATACCCAACCCTATATCTGACGTCTTTAAAACACGTTCTTTATTAGTTAGTTTCACGTTCCGCTCCAGTTCAGAGGAAACGTTTCTTTGACAAGGACTCGCAACATGTCGAAGGTCTCAAATCCCCAACAGTTCAACAAAACGTATCGAAATCAAATCAATGATTTCACGGAGAACGTAAATAACGCATAACATGAAAGGCTGGTTATATAACACAGGGCAACGGACTCCTCATTCTAAAGAAGCCGTATTTTATATCTGCCTTCTGTTATCGCCACCATTTTAGTTTGTTACCAGCGGCACGAAGAGAACCGCCAGCAGCCTGGTTTTTAGAAACCTTTGCTGAAGGGTTGAGCTTCGGAACCCAGCGACACTCAGCTTTTTGTTTCAGACGGAGAGCATCTGCGGGCCCTGGATCCCGGACGACGGGAAGATCTTCACGCACACCATCTCCACCGCGGGGAAGATGACGCAGAGCAACTGGACCTCCAAGGTGACAAGGAGCTTTATCGAGTATCTCAGGGTCTGGTCCTCCTTCTGTCCATAGAGGCGTGATAGGAGCTAGAGACGGGCGGCGGCAGCACGTACACATGAGTATAAAGTCCAACATTAACTCATTACATCCCAATTGTACAAATATCTTTCACTTCTTATTCTCTGCAGTTCAACCTAAACGTTAAAACATGACATTTGTTGATTTTTAAATATGAGGATGATACTCTAAGCCAGGGGGGTCAAACTCAAGGCCCGGGGGCCACATCCGGCCCGCGACTTCATTTCATGTGGCCCCGCAAGAGCTTGCAAAGAATGTAATACGTTTATTATACGATTAAATGCCGCTTTACAGAATCAGGTTGCCCATAAACTACATGTCCCACAATGCATCTCGTTTTGTGACATGCGCACTGAAGAGACTTGCAATTATTTGCTTTCAAACTTAGTTAATTACTAAGTCATTATCCTATCCGATAATAATGCAATTCAGAGGCAATAATGTAATATAACACATTATTTTATATATATTATATATTTATATATATGTATATTTTATATAGTTACAACCTGCCCTTTGAGTGCAACCATAATGCTGATGTGGCCCGCGATGAAATTGAGTTTGACACCCCTGCTCTAAGCTTTCCTAAAGATCCTAACAGTAATATTTGTCCCCAGATGATACACCACTTTATACATCCACTATATCTTAAATGTAATCCTGCGCTAATCTCTTTAGACTCAGACGAAACACTACTTTAAACCGTCGTAGTTTCTGAATGTACAGAAAATAATCTCCACATGAGGATGAAACACATCTCTAATGTTCTATTCTTCCAAACACACCAAACTCTCAGATAGCTCTTCCAGTTCTGACCTCTGACCTCTGACCCCCAGGTGGTTCTGGTTCACTCCGGTTTGACCTCGCTCATCGCTCACATTCGAGTCGGACGCATGCAGGTCGCTCTGGAGGCCAAGAGCACCGTGGAGCCGGCTGTCGGTCAGTTATAGATATTTACTGAGTGACCACGTAGACGACAAGTATCGCACAGCTTTGTTTGTGGGTACAGCGGGTATTCGGAGGTACCGTTGGGGCTGGGGTTTGGCTACCCTTAGCGGTCCAACTACCCGAAGTATCCTCCCTACTCTTAAACCATTAACAAGTAGCTCCTGCTTTCTGGTTTCTAAGTGTGTGGAGATGGCGTCTGTGAGGAGGCGGAGCTTTGTTCTACGTGTTCGGCGGATTGTGGCGAATGCCCGATGACTCCAACCACCAAACTGTCCATCGGCCTGCCGCTCAGCCTGCTCTGCCTCTGCTTCGTGCTGACCGCCGTGGTGAGGACCTGACCGCAGAAACCCTGGAACACTACGAGATAATGCAGGATGTGAAAGCTAATCAATGCACTGTGTGTGCAGTGGCTGCGGTACCAGAAGCAGAAGCTGCTGTGGGACGAGAGCTGGATCATCGACTTCTCCAAGATAAAGCAAGGTACTAGCAGCAGCATCAGGTGGGACTGCTCTGAAACTGGGCTGAACTGGTGAGGAACTGGTCTGTAAACTGGTCTGTAAACTGGTCTAAACTGGTGAGGAACCGGTCTATAAACTGGTGAGGAACTGGTCTGTAAACTGGTCTAAACTGGTGAG
>CM070441.1:932287-939787 GCA_036324595.1 Champsocephalus gunnari
ACACAAATACCTGTACTTTATACTTCTTACATGTTGAACCCAAGTACCTGAACTTTCTACTTCTTACATGTTGAACACAAATACCTGTACTTTATACTTCTCACATGTTGAACCCAAGTACCTGTACTTTCTACTTCTTACATGTTGAACACAAATACCTGTACTTTCTACTTCTCACATGTTGAACCCAAATACCTGTACTTTCTACTTCTTACATGTTGAACTGAAATACCTGTACTTTCTACTTCTTACATGTTGAACTCAAATACCTGTACTTTCTACTTCTTACATGTTGAACTCAAATACCTGTACTTTCTACTTCTTACATGTTGAACTCAAATACCTGTACTTTCTACTTCTCACATGTTGAACTCAAATACCTGTACTTTCTACTTCTTACATGTTGAACTCAAATACCTGTACTTTCTACTTCTTACATGTTGAACTCAAATACCTGTACTTTCTACTTCTTACATGTTGAACTCAAATACCTGTACTTTCTACTTCTTACATGTTGAACTCAAATACCTGTACTTTCTACTTCTTACATGTTGAACTCAAATACTTGTACTTTCTACTTCTCACACGTTGAACCCAAATACCTGTACTTTCTACTTCTTACACGTTGAACTCAAATACCTGTACTTTCTACTTCTTACATGTTGAACCCAAATACCTGTACTTTCTACTTCTTACATGTTGAACCCAAATACCTGTACTTTCTACTTCTCTCATGTTGAACCCAAATACCTGTACTTTCTACTTCTCACATGTTGAACACAAATACCTGCACTTTCTACTTCTTACATGTTGAACACAAATACCTGTACTTTCTACTTCTCACATGTTGAACCCAAATACCTGTACTTTCTACTTCTTACATGTTGAACACAAATACCTGTACTTTCTACTTCTCACATGTTGAACCCAAATACCTGTACTTTCTACTTCTCACATGTTGAACTCAAATACCTGTACTTTCTACTTCTTACATGTTGAACTCAAATACCTGTACTTTCTACTTCTTACATGTTGAACCCAAATACCTGTACTTTCTACTTCTTACATGTTGAACTCAAATACCTGTACTTTCTACTTCTTACATGTTGAACTCAAATACCTGTACTTTCTACTTCTTACATGTTGAACTCAAATACCTGTACTTTCTACTTCTTACATGTTGAACCCAAATACCTGTACTTTCTACTTCTTACATGTTGAACCCAAATACCTGTACTTTCTACTTCTTACATGTTGAACCCAAATACCTGTACTTTCTACTTCTCACATGTTGAACACAAATACCTGTACTTTCTACTTCTCACATGTTGAACACAAATACCTGTACTTTCTACTTCTCACATGTTGAACCCAAATACCTGTACTTTCTACTTCTTACATGTTGAACTCAAATACCTGTACTTTCTACTTCTTACATGTTGAACTCAAATACCTGTACTTTCTACTTCTCACATGTTGAACTCAAATACCTGTACTTTCTACTTCTTACATGTTGAACTCAAATACCTGTACTTTCTACTTCTTACATGTTGAACTCAAATACCTGTACTTTCTACTTCTTACATGTTGAACTCAAATACCTGTACTTTCTACTTCTTACATGTTGAACTCAAATACCTGTACTTTCTACTTCTTACACGTTGAACTCAAATACCTGTACTTTCTACTTCTTACATGTTGAACCCAAATACCTGTACTTTCTACTTCTTACATGTTGAACCCAAATACCTGTACTTTCTACTTCTCTCATGTTGAACCCAAATACCTGTACTTTCTACTTCTCACATGTTGAACACAAATACCTGTACTTTCTACTTCTTACATGTTGAACACAAATACCTGTACTTTCTACTTCTCACATGTTGAACCCAAATACCTGTACTTTCTACTTCTTACATGTTGAACTCAAATACCTGTACTTTCTACTTCTTACATGTTGAACCCAAATACCTGTACTTTCTACTTCTTACATGTTGAACTCAAATACCTGTACTTTCTACTTCTTACATGTTGAACCCAAATACCTGTACTTTCTACTTCTCTCATGTTGAACCCAAATACCTGTACTTTCTACTTCTCACATGTTGAACTCAAATACCTGTACTTTCTACTTCTCACATGTTGAACTCAAATACCTGTACTTTCTACTTCTCTCATGTTGAACTCAAATACCTGTACTTTCTACTTCTTACATGTTGAACTCAAATACCTGTACTTTCTACTTCTCACATGTTGAACCCAAATACCTGTACTTTCTACTTCTTACATGTTGAACAAATACCTGTACTTTCTACTTCTTACATGTTGAACTCAAATACCTGTACTTTCTACTTCTTACATGTTGAACTCAAATACCTGTACTTTCTACTTCTTACATGTTGAACTCAAATACCTGTACTTTCTACTTCTCACATGTTGAACCCAAATACCTGTACTTTCTACTTCTCACATGTTGAACTCAAATACCTGTACTTTCTACTTCTCTCATGTTGAACTCAAATACCTGTACTTTCTACTTCTTACATGTTGAACCCAAATACCTGTACTTTCTACTTCTTACATGTTGAACTCAAATACCTGTACTTTCTACTTCTTACATGTTGAACTCAAATACCTGTACTTTCTACTTCTTACATGTTGAACTCAAATACCTTTACTTTCTACTTCTTACATGTTGAACTCAAATACCTGTACTTTCTACTTCTTACATGTTGAACTCAAATACCTGTACTTTCTACTTCTTACATGTTGAACTCAAATACCTGTACTTTCTACTTCTCACATGTTGAACTCAAATACCTGTACTTTCTACTTCTTACATGTTGAACCCAAATACCTGTACTTTCTACTTCTTACATGTTGAACTCAAATACCTGTACTTTCTACTTCTCTCATGTTGAACCCAAATACTTGTACTTTCTACTTCTTACATGTTGAACCCAAATACCTGTACTTTCTACTTCTCACATGTTGAACCCAAATACGTGTACTTTCTACTTCTCTCATGTTGAACTCAAATACCTGTACTTTCTACTTCTTACATGTTGAACCCAAATACCTGTACTTTCTACTTCTTACATGTTGAACTCAAATACCTGTACTTTCTACTTCTTACATGTTGAACTCAAATACCTGTACTTTCTACTTCTTACATGTTGAACTCAAATACCTGTACTTTCTACTTCTTACATGTTGAACTCAAATACCTGTACTTTCTACTTCTTACATGTTGAACTCAAATACCTGTACTTTCTACTTCTTACATGTTGAACTCAAATACCTGTACTTTCTACTTCTCACATGTTGAACTCAAATACCTGTACTTTCTACTTCTTACATGTTGAACTCAAATACCTGTACTTTCTACTTCTTACATGTTGAACTCAAATACCTGTACTTTCTACTTCTTACATGTTGAACCCAAATACCTGTACTTTCTACTTCTTACATGTTGAACTCAAATACCTGTACTTTCTACTTCCTACATGTTGAACTCAAATACCTGTACTTTCTACTTCTCACATGTTGAACTCAAATACCTGTACTTTCTACTTCTTACATGTTGAACTCAAATACCTGTACTTTCTACTTCTTACATGTTGAACTCAAATACCTGTACTTTCTACTTCTTACATGTTGAACTCAAATACCTGTACTTTCTACTTCTCTACATGTTGAACTCAAATACCTGTACTTTCTACTTCTTACATGTTGAACTCAAATACCTGTACTTTCTACTTCTCACATGTTGAACTCAAATACCTGTACTTTCTACTTCTTACATGTTGAACTCAAATACCTGTACTTTCTACTTCTTACATGTTGAACTCAAATACCTGTACTTTCTACTTCTACATGTTGAACCCAAATACCTGTACTTTCTACTTCTCACATGTTGAACTCAAATACCTGTACTTTCTACTTCTCTACATGTTGAACTCAAATACCTGTACTTTCTACTTCTTACATGTTGAACTCAAATACCTGTACTTTCTACTTCTTACATGTTGAACTCAAATACCTGTACTTTCTACTTCTTACATGTTGAACTCAAATACCTGTACTTTCTACTTCTCTCATGTTGAACCCAAATACCTGTACTTTCTACTTCTCACATGTTGAACTCAAATACCTGTACTTTCTACTTCTCTCATGTTGAACTCAAATACCTGTACTTTCTACTTCTCACATGTTGAACTCAAATACCTGTACTTTCTACTTCTTACATGTTGAACTCAAATACCTGTACTTTCTACTTCTTACATGTTGAACTCAAATACCTGTACTTTCTACTTCTTACATGTTGAATTAATTAGCTAACAATGACATTATTGTTCTATTAATATAAAGGGAGGTCAGGTACTCTTTAAAGCAGCTGCTAGTTATGGGTACTTTTTACTGAAGTACACTTCAATGCCTCTTTACTTTGGCTTGAGTAAAGAAGTTTAGTCAGTACTTCTACTTTCACCAGAGTATTTTTAAACACGATTATCTGTACTTCTACTTGAGTACAAGATGTGTACTTCTACTTGAGTACAGGATGTGTGTACTTCTACTTGAGTACAGGATGTGTGTACTTCTACTTGAGTACAGGATGTGTGTACTTCTACGTGAGTACAGGATGTGTGTACTTCTACGTGAGTACAGGATGTGTGTACTTCTACGTGAGTACAGGATGTGTGTACTTCCTGTATATTTGTGCAGGTGGAGGAGTCGAGCCTGGAGAGCTCCTGGTGTCCTCCTCTCCCTGAGCTGATCTCCAGTCAGGTGGACAACACCTGTCCCTGTCCCGCAGACTACGTGGAGGTACTGTTCGTTACAAAAACTAAATCAGTCGTAGTATTCAAAAAGTCTAAATCTACTTCTAAACAAGCATTAAATCATTTAAACGTCTTATTATCGAACTGAGCACAAGTCTCTAATGGTATCTTCGTTGGACTGACCTGTAAAAGGAGAGTTCTCGTTCAATAGGATGCAGCTTTTATATTTCTGTGAGCTACATTTGGAATGATCTTAATGTTTGTTATAGAGAGGTAAAGGAATACCCTGATTAACAAGCCATTGGTTGTTGACTTGCTCATGATCCTTTTGGTCAAACTGCTTGCATATGTTTTATTCTTATCTTACTAAATGCTGCTTTTGGGATAAAACAAAGGTAAATAATGTCCTTTTATTACATTTGTACAACATAGATAATAATTCACTAACGTTTTAGCTGGACTTCAATGTGATGTCTTTTTGGACTTTACATACTTTACTTCAATGGTTATAGTTTTCGTATATTTCATAAACACAAGTATCACTTCAGACACTGCGCGCTTGTATTAGGAATGAATTACACAATCTGTGAAAACGGAATCAAATAAATACATTTACTTTCTGAAAGCATGTTGAAAACGGTAAATGACCTTTACCTCCATTAAGTCACACTGTCCCGGAGATTGACACCTGTTGGACACACGAATATGGAATTGTGAATTTCGCACGAAGATGGCCCCGAACCACACACGAAGGCAACATTTACATTACATTTAAGACAACTGCAACGAAAGTACCAAAAACAATTATGTTAAGTGCTATGATACTGCACTGATATCTTCAGACTTTGTTCTTTACTTTCTCCGTCTTTATATTACGTTTTCTCCGTCATGTTGTTGTTTCCATAGCAACAACAACTTCCTGTCAACTCTCCTTCAAAATAATATATTATATCCTTTTCAGTTTCACAGAACACAAATTGGGTTATTTACATAATGTATTTACATGATTTTGTTGTGCAATAAAACAACCCGATGGACACACGATAAAGGAAATGTTCAAATTCGGCTGTGATCGTAGCAACATCGGGCCGTTCGTGAGGGCATCTCAAGCCTTCGTGTGATCGCCGGTGGAGTTTCTCAGGCTCCGGCAGCAACTTCGTGAGCGGAGGCAAAATCTTTGGCATGCCAAAAAATAGCCGAAGGACCTTGCGAAGGTTCATTTTCGTGTTGAATTCGTGTCTCAATTTTGCCCTTCGTAAGGCCATCGTGAGGGCATCGTGAGGCCATCGTGAGGCCATCGTGAGGGCATCTTGTTATCATCGGTACCATCGGGCATTCGCCCCGATCAGAGTGAGAGCGAATGCCCGATGGCACCGATGATAACACGAAGATGACACAATTCGACAAGATGCCCTCACGAGTGCCTTACGAAGTTGCTGCCGGAGCCTGAGAAACTCCACCGGCGGTCATACGATGGCTTAGATGCCCTCACGAATGGCGCGATGTTGCTACGATCACAGCCGAATTTGAACGTTTCCTTTATCGTGTGTCCATCGGGTGTCCATTTCGGGACAGTGTGACGGGGGCTTTAAAGAGATCCAGGTGAACCCCATTCCTAACCAACACATCCCAGGCGTCTCTTACCTGTCCTGCCGTCCTCTCTGTCCCTCCCGTGTCTCCATAGTTGATCCGGAGATGTCGCTCTCAGAATCCGTTTCACCGGCCGACCTTCGAGCAGATCAAGAAGTTTGTCAACCGGGTCAACCCGATCAAAGTCAGCCCGGTGGACATGATGATGAACCTGGTGATCAACACAAACATAAACAAGACGTTTTAGAAACAGAAACGGTGACATTTATCTGCACTCTATTTGATTGACATTAATCTAGAAGACCTGTCTGCACATGTGTTGATAATAAACTGTTAGTTGAAGCCTTAATACTAATTATTCTACCTTAGTTGATATCTTGTTTCTAAACAGGTACATCATTTTTTATATGTTTGTTTTACGGTGAATCCGTCCTTGTTTCACGCTCACGCTGCTTTCCAGATGGAGAAGTACAGCAAGCACCTGGAGGTGCTGGTGGCCGAGAGGACTCAGGACCTGACGCACGAGAAACAGAAAACTGACCGGCTGCTTTACAGTAACACACACACACACACACACACACACACACGCGCACACATTTGGTTTCTTTTGAGCTGCAACACAAAAGCAAAATGATTTATAAATGACTAAAACCCGTCACATGTCTCTCAGCAGACGATGCAGTTCTTTATACACAGCAGCCCTTCCACCTTAATTATTAGTATGTTTCAACACATGTATCTTTCCTGCTAACTAACCCTCACTTTAGATGGCAGTTAGCAGTTAGCAGTTAGCAGTTAGCAGTTAGCAGTTAGCAGTTAGCAGTTAGCAGTTGGCAGTTGGTAGTTAGCAGTTAGCAGTTAGCAGTTGGTAGTTAGCAGTTAGCAGTTAGCAGTTAGCAGTTGGCAGTTAGCAGTTAGCAGTTGGTAGTTAGCAGTTAGCAGTTAGCAGTTAGTAGTTAGCAGTTAGCAGTTAGCAGTTAGCAGTTGGTAGTTAGCAGTTAGCAGTTAGCAGTTGGCAGTTAGCAGTTGGTAGTTAGCCGTTAGCAGTTAGCAGTTAGCAGTTGGCAGTTGGTAGTTAGCAGTTAGCAGTTAGCAGTTGGTAGTTAGCAGTTAGCAGTTGGCAGTTAGC
>CM070441.1:944787-947287 GCA_036324595.1 Champsocephalus gunnari
TTCAGAGTATACGGCCTTCTGGGAGACCCTGGAGAGAGTCCTGTATGGGGCTCCTGAAGGGGACTCTTTAGTCCTGCTGGGAGACCCTGGAGAGAGTCCTGTATGGGGCTCCTGAAGGGGACTCTTTGGTCCTGCTGGGAGACCCTGGGAGGAGTCCTGTATGGGGCTCCTGAAGGGGACTCTTTAGTCCTGCTGGGAGACCCTGGAGAGAGTCCTGTATGGGGCTCCTGAAGGGGACTCCTTAGTCCTGCTGGGAGACCCTGGAGAGAGTCCTGTATGGGGCTCCTGAAGGGGACTCTTTAGTCCTGCTGGGAGACCCTGGAAGGAGTCCTGTATGGGGCTCCTGAAGGGGACTCCTTAGTCCTGCTGGGAGACCCTGGAGAGAGTCCTGTATGGGGCTCCTGAAGGGGACTCTTTAGTCCTGCTGGGAGACCCTGGAAGGAGTCCTGTATGGGGCTCCTGAAGGGGACTCTTTAGTCCTGCTGGGAGACTTCAACGCACATGTGGGCGATGATGGAGACACGTGGAGGGGCGTGATTGGGAGGACCGGCCCCCCTGATCTGAACCGGAGTGGTGGTTTGTTACTGGACTTCTGTGCTAGTCATGGATTGGCCATAACAAACACCATGTTCGAGCATAAGGATGCTCATAAGGGTACGTGGTACCAGAGCACCCTAGGTAGAAGGTCCATGATCGATTTCGTTATCGTATCATCGGACCTGAGGCCGTATGTTTTGGACACTCGGGTAAAGAGAGGGCGGAGAACTGATCGCCCTCTGGTGGTGAGTTGGAACCTCTATTGCCGAAGCCGCGGCGGGGAGCTGTGGTCTCAAGGTCCTAGGTGCCTCAAGGGGCGGTAACCCTCGAGCCTCCTGGTGGACACCGGTGGTCAGGGAAGCCGTCCGACTGAAGAAGGAGGCCTTCAGGGAGTTGTTATCCCGGGGGACTCCCGAGGCAGTTGCAAGGTACCGACAGGCCCGAAGGGCAGCAGCCTCATCCGTGGCCGAGGCAAAGCAGCGGGTGTGGGAGAAGTTCGGAGAAGACATGGAGAAGGACTTTCGGGCGGCACCAAAGTTGTTCTGGAAAACTGTCCGACACCTCAGGAGGGGGACGCAGGGAACCATCCAAGCTGTGTACAGTAAGGATGGGACGTTGTTGACCTCAACTGATGGAGTGTTGGGGCGTTGGAAGGAACACTTTGAGGAACTCCTGAACCCGACAACTCCGCCCTCTATGTTAGAGGCAGAGCTGGAGTATGACGGGGGATCAACGCCAATCTCCCGGGGGGAGGTCACTGAGGTCGTCAAACAACTAAACAGTGGCAAAGCCCCGGGGGGGATGAGATCCGCCCGGAGACGCTGAAGGCTCTGGGTGTTGAGCGACTGTCATGGTTGACACGTCTCATCAACGTTGCGTGGAAGTCGGAAACGGTACCGAAGGAGTGGCAGACCGGGGGGTCAGAGGGTGTGTGCCAATCACAGAGGCATCACACTACTCAGCCCCCCCGGGAAAGTTTACTCCAAGGTCCCCGAAAGGAGGGTCAGGCCGATTGTCGAACCTCAGATCGAGGAGGAACAATGCGGATTCCGTCCTGGTCGTGGAACGACGGATCAGCTTTTTACTCTCGCAAGGATCCTGGAGGGGGCCTGGGAGTACGCTGATCCGGTCTACATGTGTTTTGTAGACTTGGAGAAGGCGTATGACCGAGTTCCTAGGGAGTTACTGTGGAAGGTGCTGCGGGAGTATGGGGTGAGGGGGTCTCTGCTCAGGGCCATCCAATCTCTGTACTCCCAAAGCGAGAGCGGTGTCCGGGTCCTCATCAGTAGGTCGAGGGTTGGCCTCCGCCAGGGCTGCGCTTTGTCACCAATCCTGTTTGTAATATACATGGATCGGATTTCGAGGCGTAGTCGGGGGGAGGGGGTCTGCAGTTCGGTGGACTAAGGATTGCCCCTCTGCTTTCTGCAGATGATGTGGTTCTGATGGCTTCATCGGTCTGCGACCTTCAGCACTCACTGGATCGGTTCACCACCGAGTGTGAAGCGGCTGGGATGAGGATCAGCACCTCCACATCTGAGGCCATGGTTCTCAGCAGGAAACCGATGGGCTGTCCACTCCAAGTAGGGAATGAGTCCTTACCCCAAGTGAAGGAGTTCAAGTATCTCGGGGTCTTGTTCTCGAGTGAGGGAACAATGGAGCGTGAGATGGGCCGGAGAATCGGAGCAGCGGGAGCGGTACTGCAGTCGCTTTACCGCACCGTGTGACGAAGAGGGAGCTGAGCCAGAAGGCAAAGCTCTCTGTCTCCGGGCCGTTCCTACCCCTCACCTACGGTCATGAAGGATGGGTCATGACCCAAAGAACCAGATCGCGGATACAAGCGGTCGAGATGGGTTTCCTCCGCAGGGTGGCTGGCGTCTCCCTTAGGGATAAGGTGAGAGGTTCGGTCATCAGGGAGGGACTCGGAGTTGAGCCGCTCCTCCTTCGCGTCGAAAGGAGCCAGTTG